>CACSLK010021043.1:28463-39881 GCA_902706635.1 Striga hermonthica | reverse complement strand
ATGTGGGTTCTTGAATAAGGAGTTAATTCATGAATAAGAGTTAATAAGATTAACTCTTATTACAAAGAGTTATAAACCCACTACCAGTATTAATTGTGAACCTAAAAGGTCACACCAAATTTTGAATGAAGGTAAAATTCAAATAGTATTTCTAAAGAGTTAGAATTAATTGACAAATCTAATTTGATCAGATATCAATTAAAAGAATATATTAAATTAATCAATTAGATTGATTAATTGAATTTTGGATATTAATTTAGTAATTAATGGAATTACTAATTAATAGTTGGAATTTAAAATTGGATTTTAAATTTCAAATCTAAGTAATAATAAGATTATTAAAGAATGAAATGGAAGAATAGATTAAAATAATAAAGTCTTAAAAAAATGTTTTCATGAATTATTATTTTATTATTTATCTTTAATATGATTGAAGATTAATTATTAATAAGAATAAATTAATTATGGTGGTTTTGATCGATCCTCGTTGGGCTGTAGGTCGGCTTCATCCGTGGTGTGGTTCGAGGCTTGGACTCTTCCTTGCTAGGCTTTAGGCAGTGGTGGGAGGGGTTTTCCGGCTCTCGTGTCAAGCTATGGGGTGATTGGATTTCGCTGGTGCCTTGTGCTAGGTTCGATTATTTGCGGGGGAAGGGCTTTGTATGTTTTAGGTTTTTGTTGGTTATTCTCTTTGTTTTCGTTTCTTGTGTTTAGGTTTGTGTTTTTGGTTTGGACCGTTCGGCCTTTGTGCGCCCGAGTGTCAAATTTATTATCCTGGTGGGATCCGACACTCGGGTATTACCCTGTTGGGGTCTTTTTAGTTGTTTTAGTTGTTTTAATTTGTTTTGTTGGTCATTTCAATTTTGAGTTTTATTCTAGCGTTGCTAGCGGGAATCTAGGCGGTCTTCTGACCTGTCCTCCCATTTTTATTCTCCCGTTGGGAGCGTTGTTGTTTCGCACATTTGTGCGCTTTGATTTATAATAGTTCCTCTATCGTTCCGGAAAAAAAAAAAGAGTTATTAACCAATCCACATAATTAATTTTATTTTTATTAATACAATATTGGATAGGAATAGTCTTCTTCAAATTAATATTTTATGAAAATATTCTTGAAGACTTATATTTTATGAAAATATTCTATCTAATATTATTATTTTATACTAAAATGTTTAGTATAAATATGGACATATTTGATGTTCAATTTTGCTAAGTTTTTTTAAGTTCTTCCAAAGATAATAAACATTCAAAGAGTTGAGTGATAAAACAAGATGAGTTCTTGTAAAATTTCCTTATAAATATATATTCTATACTTCTTGAAAAATCGAGTAGTTTCTACTAGCGAAGAAACTATAGTCGGAACCAAAGTTCAAAAGGTGGATACGATTAGAGGGAAGACATTTGGATTCCTAAAGTGAGTAACCACAAGAATTGATCATTACCAAACCGGGAATCGATTTCCTCATACATCTTCATTTTCAAGGAGTTCAAGAACAAAGGTAATTTTTAAATTACATGTCAAATCAAAATTAATAAAAGTTACTAGATTTTAAATGATGCTTATATGTGATCTTGTTATATTTATGTACGGAATAAGTATTTATAAGATAAATACTTATAAAAATTTTTAAATTCCGCTGCATTCTCTGTTCCGTACGGTATAACGAACTCAACACCTTCAATATATTACGATTTATGTTAATAATTTTACAAAATAATCAATTATAATTTATAACATAATAATAATTTATAATTTATTATATAATAAATTTTAACATCTAACATAATATCAAAAAATTCTACTTCATAAGATAATATATTCTAATATAAAACAAAATAATTTCCAACTTCTAACGTAATATCAATTTATTATACTTCATAAGATAATCAATACTAATCTATAACACAATAATTTCTAACACATTATTAATACATTCTATTGTATAAGATAATCAATTATAATCTATAACACAATAACTTCTGACTTCTAACACAATATCAATAAATTTATTTTATAAGATACTCGATTCTAATCTATAACATAATAATTTATACTAACATAATTTTCTCTTATAATTAATTACATCTTGTACTATTATAATTTATAATAATTAAGGTAATTAATAATATAATTTTGTATATACTAATATAATTTATACTAATATACATTATTTTTATAAATTATAATAATTATACTATTATAATTTATAATAATGATACTAATATAATATATATAATATAATATAATAGGTTTATTAACATATATGAATATAAAATATATCTTAATTTCATCAATCTGTAATAATATATATTCATAATATGAATGTATAACAATATATATGAAAGTATTAATATATATAATTTCATATATATTATTATACATTCATATATATAATTTAATATATATTAATTTAAATTATTAATATATTTGAATTATTAATCAACCTTAATATTTTTTTAATTTATTATAAAATATATAATAATATATTGGAAATAATTTATATATATTTTTAATATTTCAACATTTTTTAATTAAAATAACTAAAAACCACGAAAATTTAAAAAATATACAAAGTAATTTATACGTACGAATAGTTTTTATATATATATAATTTAATATATGTATATATTAATTACAAATTAGTATATATATTTTATTAATATATTTTAATTATTTATTTTGTAAATTTATTATAAAATATATATTAATATATAAAAATTTTTATAATAAATTATATAATATTTAAAGTTTTTTAATTAAAAAAGCACCAAAAAGAAAAAGCCAGCCGGCCGACCGGCGACAAAATACATTCTACTTCATAAAATAATCTATTCTAATCTAACAAAATAATTTCCAACTTCTAACAAAATATCATTAAATTTTATTTTATAAAATAATCAATTCTAATCTATAACATAATAATTTATAATAATTAAGCTAATTAATAATATAATTTTTATATACTAATATAATTTATACTAAGAAACTTTTTTTCATTACAATTAATTAAATTTTATACTATCATAATTTATAATAATCATACTAATATAATATATATTATATAATATATTAAATTTATCAATATGAATTAATATAAAATATACATTAATATTATTAAATTATATTTATAATATTCATGTATATGAGTGTATAATAATATATAAGAAATTATTAATATATATAATTTAAAATATATTAATTTAAGTTATTAATATATTTTAATTTCTGATCAAACATAATTATTATTTTGTTCATTTATTATAAAATATATAATAATATATATTAAATTATTTAAATATATTTTTAATATTTCGACATTTTTTAATTAACAAAAATTAAAAACTACGAAAATTTTAATAAAAAAATACAAATTAATTTATATGTAAAAATAGTATATATGTAATTTAATATATATAAATTTAATAATATATATTAATTAAAAATAAATATATATATATTTTATTAATATATTTTACAAAAAAATAGAAACCGCAAAAAAATAAATAATTAATATATATATATTTCATTAATATATTTCTATTATTTATTTTTAAAATTTATTATAAAATATATATTAATATATAGAAATTTTTTAAATACACTTTATAATATTTAAAATTTTTAATAAAAAAAACGCAAAAAAAAAAGATGTCGGTTGACCGGAAATTGCGGCTGGTCTTTTCGGCCAGGTATGGTCGGGCCGGCCGCCGCATGACCGGCCTTGCTGGAAAGCATTTTTTTCATCGGAATTATTCGGAGGCGTTTTCAAAATTTTTCCGAGCTCGGTCCGGCCGGTAAGTGGTTCTGAAGAGGGGACATCTTTTTTTATAAAAAAAAAGTAAAGGGCAAAATGGTCTTTTGGGGCGGTAAGTAGTAAAAAGAGGGCGGTATTTAGTAATTCAGATATTATTTTCATTTTATTTACAATGCATCAAGTGAATTGTACAGGTGTTTGAGAAAAAATTAATTGTACAGGTGTTTGAGAAAAGATAAAAGAATTTGTAATGTTATTTTAATTTGTAGAATATATTTTGAATGAAATTTTATTTATTTTATTTAAGATTGATATGGTCCAAGATAAACGACTCTGGTCCTTCAAAGGGTTCTCTCCGATTTGAATTGTGGGTTAGCTAGTTCGGTCTAGTACGAGCGTATAGTTTCGCCAGTACCTATAAAGCGTCGGAATTGCTCCGGCGCAAAATCCTCTGACGCCCAAGTCAATATCTTGGAGTAGAATAATACTATCAGTAATAAATGTAATAGTAGTATATTAAATGAAAGTCTTACTCTTTTACTATAGAATTTATCCTTTATATAGTTCTTAATTGTATGGTCCTCCTCGTAGAACCACATGTCCCCGAACTTGGACTAATATTTTGACTCTTGCCGGGGTTGCTAAGGGTCGATGCTCGACCTCTTTGTTATTGGGTCGATGCTCACACTCTTCAGGCCGGTCGAATCGGTCAACCCTCTTTGTTACTGGGTCGACGCTCACACTCTTCAAGCCAGTCGAACTGGTCAACCCTCGAGCCATGGCGCGTGTGATTTCCCGATCAACGTAGGCCAGTCCAACCCTTCGGGCCGGTCGATCCCTCCGTACCCTATGTTTGATATTCTTAACCCTATCAACTACTCCCCCCTATTCGCGAGTATACAAGGAGAAGCTCGTATGGTCATGATTACTAATACTCGTATTTTTTTTTTTTGGCATCGCCATGTTAGTGTTATGTACTGAAAGCTTGACTTTGGAAGATATTATACTTTTACCCTTTATGAATGAGAAACATGTTAGATTAAACAAGTTCTACGTTCTGTTGTTTTGCATTAGATAGTGTGGGGGCGAATTGAAGATCATGCTATGAGTTACTCGCGAAACAAGAATTATTGGTTCACAACCCAGATGGACGTGAACACCCCATCGTGAACGGTTGTAGTGTCAACCGTACAGTTTGTCTTGACTGATTAGTTGCACTAGTACATTTATGTGTTGAACAGGATCACAGAGAGGAGCAGTTCGTTTTATACTGATTGTCGTAAACGAACCAGGCCTCGGTTAATTACTGTGTACTCTTAACCCGTAAGATATTAAACAAGCATATATGTGTAGTACTTGTTACTTTGATTCACATGGGTGAGGCTTAGTGAACTAGGCCAATAGACCCTCTGTCTTGGATAATATTGCTACATGTAGGATGTGCTGTTAGGATATTTACGGTCACCATGTGCATTAGTTTGATGATGTCCCTGGAGTGAGTTCATGAAGGATTATTATGCAAAACCCTGCAGGTGGATTAAATTCCGGCATAGTAATAATGTGATGAACGAGCACTAGCTTCGGTGAAATAATAATAAATTAATTAATTCTTGATTGTCTGTAATCGAATTAATTAATGAAAATTATATCTTAAACATGGGGAGATAAATCTAGTAATTATTATTGGAGTTTCAATTGTAAATTGGGCTAGGAAAAGGGAGTGCAATAATATTATATTGGTGGACCATTTAATATTATTTAATTAATTAAAATAAGTGGCTTGGTCCACAAGTATTTTAATTAATTAAGGATCCCTTCTCCTAATCTCCTAAGGGTCCCTACTGTAGCTCTATATAGACATCATTAAGCTCATGGGAAGAAGAGAGAACTCTTACACGCCAATCACACCGCCCCATATTCTTTCTCAGTTTCCATTTGAGTTTTATCTTTTTCTTGTTGTTCCACCGGTACAAGGAGTGATTGAGATATACAGTAGAACATATGTAGGTAAACCGAGACGAAATATATTTTGTCGGACAGAACTAACCGGAGGTCCGATCAAGACGTGCAGCGTATCCAGACGACCGGTTTAATTCAAGATCCTCATAGATCCCAACAAGTGTATAAGAGAACTTAGTTTAATTCGTTGTGTATAAGTTCAAATTTTTATGGCTTTATCTGTCAAGATGTGTTCAAACACAACCATATATTGGATTATATTCGCATAACTCGATTTTACAGGAATTAGTTTAATCCACTATTATGGCCGACTATGTGTTTGATGATTGTTGATGAATGTGATGTATGGTTTTAAATTTATTTTTAAAGCCGATGGATAAATGTTTGTAATAGTTATTCGCCCGAGGGTTGACCGGATAGATTTAATTATTTTGTTAAGAAAACATGTACATCTATTCGTTGGATCTAGGATCTGATTATGTAATTTTGTAAATTATATTTTTCGTGTTGTAATCATGGATTAATTGCCGGTAGATTACAAGAGATCAACGAGCCTCGAAAAAGCAACCGGACTGGAGCCCGGAGATGCAAACGAAGGCGCGTGAAAAAAAAATATTATTAGTTTTTTCCGACCACCGGTGGCCGGCGGCTGGGCAGCGGCAAGGCCGCGGCGATGGCGGGCTGTCGGCGGTGGAGAGGTTTACTTGGTGGCCAAGCAGTATGATATCAACCAGGATTCTACTGCAGTGGGAGTTCCAGTTGAATAGAGAAAGAATATACAAGGTTTCCTTGTTTATGGGAACTCAATATTTAATGGCCATAATAGTTGATTTATTTATTTATTTAAATTCATTATGCCATTAATTATTTATTTATTTATGTTAATTAATTATTGTATTTGCATGAGATTAATTTAGAATTGCATATTTATTTATGCATGTTAATTAATTATTGCATATACATAGGATTAATTAAAATTGCATAAATATTTAAATTTATAAAAATCCTCATTTAAATTATACTAAGTTAGAAGGGATTTTAAATTAAAGTTAATTGTAAAATTCCTAAGGCCTCCATTTCTAATTTGTCGGTAAATCAATTAATTGCGGTTATGGGATCTCCCTCGGGTGACATCGCTAAAATTAATTGTAGGTAATTACCGGGACGAATTTCTAATCAGACGTTTAGAGGGAGTCTTATGAGAGAGTACGGACTTCCCCTCAATGACGTATAATCGAATCCGTATGAAATCAGGATCGAGAAATGGGATTCACTTAGAATGCGATTTGTAATATCCCGTCATGTTAGTAATATAAATCATGTGTTTAGTTCCGATATAATAATATTAGCGATTATTATTTCGGGATTAATTATTTTCAGTCGAGATTACCCGAAATTATTTTCGAAGTCACGTTTACGTTCGGAATAATTTTGGTAATTAAGTATTATGCTTAGTTAAATAATTAAGCATGAGATTGTGATTAATTAGTAGTTAATCATGCTCAAATCACTTAATGCCGTAGCTGTAACACCCCGCTTATCAGAGTAAATTTTTCGCAACTTATTTCAAAAATACTTATAAACTTTTCGAAACCTTCTTAACTCGGGATGCTACTAACTTATCTACTTTAAAAATCTATTTACTTAAACTTCATCTAACAACTAAGTTATACATAAATAAAACAGATTTTAAACATTGAACAAATATAAAAACTTAACAGTTCATACAATTAACTTGATAAATCAACCTTTAAAATCACACTTAAAATCACACTTGTTCAAATCTTAAAGAAACGTAGAGGAAATCTTACAAACGTGGTTTACAAACCGAAACCTTATTGAAAATTCTCAATAAAAACTTCAACAAATACACGACCACCACAACTCCTCACACCTGCGCACCGTTTTTATTTCCTGAAAAATGATAATAGTGGGGCGTGAGTACTAATCAACTGTACTCCATAAAAAACCCATACTAAAGTAAACAACAATAATAATATCAATATCATGATCTTTGGTATGTATCTAAGCTTAATCTTTCAGTATCTAACCGATACTTTAACTTGAACTTTGCAACTACCGGTAACTTGGGCCGGTTCTCGCGTGATCACATTCTGGGGGTCGCCTCCCACAGAACCCAGTCTTGACTGAGCGAGCTTAATACTTTACTTAACTTTATACATACCTCGAACATGATAATAGCTATTATACACAATGTAGTACCCAGTCTGGGTCCCCACCTTTCTTTCTTGAAAACTTTTGAAAATTGTAAGTGCTGTACTGGTAGCTGTATCTGCAACTACATAAAAATATAAACAAATTTACTAAGTACTATGCTCATAGTATTCTCAATAGTACTTTGGGATTCTTATCTTTAATTGATAACTTATCCGAATCTTAAAGATAATTTCGGCTATAGCTCAAATGAACATTAATTCATTGAACATCTTAAATTCTTAAACTTTTACTTAATACCGAACTTAAACCATATGAATCATGATTTTGAAACTTAGATGTTGGTATAAACTCATATACCATTTAAATAACTTGAAAGTGAAAATAACTAAATTCCACATACACAAATTCATGATTCAAACCTTATCTTAAACTTACATATAAACAAAAATGGTAACTTAAAACTCATCAAAACCATATTATAATATCAATATACTATTCTTGAAACAATTCATAGAATTGTCTTCTTAACACATTCAACTCAATCAATACTAATATAAATCATGTCTTTAAAATCATTAACTTATTCTCATATAACTTATAAGTGAAAAATAACTCAACATATTCAACTTATTCCAACATCAAATACATGATTTATAAAATATTAAACTTGTCTTGAACTTGGTAATTAAAAGTATAATTTAATTCTCATATCATCCTAACATCAAATCATAACACTTAATTTATGATATTACTAAGCAAAACTTAAAACAATTTATATAAAATTGTATTCTCAACATATTAAACTAAAACTTGATCACTTTACTCATCACTTAATAGTATGAGAAATTTCATTTCATTTACTCTTGAAACTTTACCATGAAATACATAATATATGCCATCTAATCATAGCAACACATTCAATTCTCATCTTAATATCATGAAATTCACTTTGCATGCTAACTTCAAAATCTTTATCTCAAATTATAACATGTCAAATAACTTAATCCTTGTTCATAAATACTCCTCATCTACACAAGACTTACTCATTATTACTATAAGAATTTACATTCTAACATGTAATGAAGGTGATAACATGTAAATTCTATTCATTCTTAACTTAAACTCAATCCAATAATATGCTCAATCTATATCTCAACTTAAAACAACTTAATTCTTATTCTCATTATTACACATAACTTAAACTCATTGAATTCATAAACTCCATTATAATTTCAACTTCATATTTATCAACATATATGCTAATAACTACTTAACTCATATAAAACATGAAGTTAAGATAAATAATTACCTCCTTCTTGAAAACTTGAACTTGAAAACATGCTAGAACTTGAACTTGAAAACTTTGATTCTTCACTTCAAAATTACCTCACTTTACTATCATTTCTACCACTCAAACTCTCAAATAAACTTATATAACTTTGTAATATTTCTTTGGTGTGAAAATTCAGATTTGGAAGCCCTCTATTTATAGGAAAATTTTAGAATAAAATACTTTGGAGTGAAGAAATTAACAAATTAAACAATTTAAACTTATAAAAATTAATCACTTTAAATATATCCTTACCTAACATTATAACATCAGCTTTTCTTAATTAAATGCTCAAAATTAACTTTAGTTGCCACCACAAACGAGTTAATGACAATCTGATCATTTCTGTCGGTCACACGACTCGTGTGGGCTCACACGACTCGTGTGACTTGGTCACACGACTCGTGTGACAAAGCCGAACTTATGTTAAATGATTCTTTGAGTCACACGACTCGTGTGACTTGTCACACGACTCGTGTGACTTCACACGACTCGTGTGACTTCACACGACTCGTGTGGCTACCCACACGACCCGTGTGACTTAAGAACTTCAATTTCTTAACTTATTTACCCTCAAAATATCTCGATTTTGAAGATAAACTGATACTTATTACTAATAACTAAATGGGATATTACAATCTACCCCCCTTAAAACTATTTTCGTCCTCGAAAATACTGGAACTTGGGATACATACTATCTGAGTATATATCAAAAACTTTAAAATCTAAATCTCTAATCATCAGTTTATCCCTCCCAAATGGCATCTTATTTTCTGTGGCAATTTCATTTTATACAAACGAGGGAAATATCTCGATTCGCCAATGAACCTTTTGGTCCAAAACTGATACCGGCTATTCCTCGTAATTTAAAATTTACTAAATCTAAATCTCATTATGCTAAAGCACATAATTTGGATTGCTCACGTATACACGTATCATCAATACGTGAAAAACATTACTCATACTAACCAACTTGGGAGGTAAAACTTAATGTTAGAATACTTCTTCTACTAGTTCAAAGAACTTTGAACGGACTTATACGAAAAGAATGCAACTTACCGAACGACACTTCTCATTAGTCGAACTTTCAGAAAAACTTTATCAAAATTCATTGCTTGTCCATGCTTTATCAACTGAATACTTCTGCCAATTCTGAGCAGTCTTGGACCTTTCTTGAATTCCGACTTACTTACTCAAATATTTCTATGATCATTTTCCATCATAATGATGGTAATGCTAAACACTTTAACTTGCCTCCATTACACAGAACATGACTATGTGGCACTTTGCATGCAATGTACCCACTACCCGGGGCCCTTTGGGTGTGGAACATTTACATGTGTGTACTCACAATGTCAATAATACCTGCAAAAATTACATATACGTTAGCATCATCAACTGTACTGAACTTGCCTTTGTGTCGGGAAACCTTATGATCAAAACTACTTTCAACACTTATATTCCTCTGACTTTAATATTTCCAATATATCTCAACTAAAACTGATTTGGAAATTACTACACTGCATAAATTACCCAATTACTGATCATACCACATTTCACCTATCGAGGTGAATTATTATGTCCTCAATAATGCTGACCGACACAACTCAACTTCACAATAATTCATTCTTCAATTATTTTCGACATCTCATATCAGATTTCTGCCGTATTAATTGCATACTGGCTGCATGTTCTGACATTAGGAATATAATAATGCCAAACTCTATCTCCAGAAACTTACCTTATACGCTTCGATCTTCTATAAACAGGCTCGCTAATCCTTCCGTCTTCTTCAGCAATGGTTCGAAACAACAAATAGATTCGGCACTTTCAAATATTCGCAAATCATATTCCTTTCTTCCTTTTAATATCATAAAAAGGATTTATCGATCTCGAGTGGAAAGATTGAGAGTGCTAATGATCCACAATATTCCAAATGATATCCGATGGTTGATTGAAGCAAACGTCCGACTCTCTGGAGAATTTCCAAATTCTTATAATTATCTGTCACGTATGGGTAGAAGTACTCTTGCCAAGAAACGTAGAGCAAAACGAGTAGGCGGCTGCTATAAATGTGCTCGTTGGAACTGTGACACTCGATGCAAATCAGTGGGTTTTGCGTCCAAAAATCGAGAAGATAAAATAGCTTTCGTAAAAACTGGCTTGAATAATGAATCTCTGGATCAAACCCTTCAACAAATT
>CACSLK010021043.1:0-16600 GCA_902706635.1 Striga hermonthica | reverse complement strand
TTCTGGGTTCTAGTGGCCTTAGTCTGCCCACTAGAGTGTGCACATGGTGTCCGACAATTTTATGCTGGCAGATGTTCAGTTATCAGTCAGGTGATATTTATCTCGAGATCAGTATCAGTTTCAGTTTCAGTTTCAGTTCAGTTCAGTTATATATGCCAGGATCATGATATTGTTATTATTTTCACTGTTTACTTTAGTATAAGTTTCTGCGGAGCACAGTGGATTAATGCTCACGCCCCCACATTATTCATGTTTTTCAGGTCACAGAGTCGGAGCCGAGGAGTGAGCTGGCGACCGGTTCAGGACATTTGTTTATATGTATAAATCATGTTTTGGCTACACTATGATTCCGCTACTGTTCAGTTTTCCAAACCAGCTTTTAATCCGACTCTAGTCGAGTACTAGGTTTTAATAACCGTTTGTTATTAAATTACAAATAACGGTTTTTACATAAAGTCAGATTTTACGGTAGCACTCCGAATCAATATTTCGCAAAATAAATGGTTTTATTTAGAAAAAGTTTGCGAAAAGCGCACTCTGAATTTCATGAAATAGCAGGGTGTTACACGATTTATTTATAACTCCACTCGGGGTCCCTGAATTTATTGCATGGCCAAATGGAGACCGACTATTAATTTCGTTAGTCATGAATTTGGTTTTGATTTATGGAAATTAATGGGCCTTAGAAAGCCCCTCTCTTGCGAATGTTGAGTTGTGTAGGGTTGCCCTCGCATCATGCATTAACTCTCGGTATTTTGAGATGTCGGTGAATTTAAGTTAATATTATTTTGAGGATATCAATATTAGAAGTTAAATTCAAATGTGTTTAATCTGTAAAATTATTTTCGTGTTTCTTAGATATTCATCATGTTGTTCAATCCGTTATCTGTCATTCTAAAAGAAAATCAACTTACTCGCCCTAATTACATTGATTGAAAGAGGAACTTAGACATTGTGTTGACTGCTGGGGGTTATAAGTTTGTGATAACTAAGGCTTGCCCGGCAAAGCCCGCGGCTGATGCTCCTGAGCAGGAGAAAGCGGAGTATGCCAGGTGGAAAAAGACTGATAAGATGTCGAAGTGTTACATTCTGGCATCTATGTCAAATGTTCTTCAACATCAGCATCAGTCTATGAACACTACGACATACATACTTCTCAATCTCAGGAATCTGTTCGGACACCAATCTAGGGCTGCTAGGCAAGAGGCTACGAGTGCTCTGATGACTACACGCATGGCATAGGGCACACCCGTAAGTGAGCATGCTCTCAAGGTTATGGCGCTGCTCAATGAGCTTGAGGTTATGGAAGGTTTTATCGACGGGGAAACCTAGGTTGATATCATGCTTCAATCTCTGCCGAAGAGCTTTGATCAGTTCCGGTTAAACTACAACATGCACAAGATGCATATAGCTCTTCCAGAACTGATAGCAGAGCTTCAATCGACGGAAGCCTTATTCACTCAGGCGCCTCACGCACTGGTTGCCGAGCAGGCTGGACCTTCCAGGCCTCACAAGGGCAGGAAGAGAAAGAAGTCTGCAGGAAAGGAAAAGGTACAAGATGCTCCAGTGGTCCAACGACCACCCCCTCAAGCTGTGGCAAAGAAGCCAAAAGGTAGATGCCACAAGTGCAACAAATTAGGACACTGGAAGGTCGACTGCCCTCTCCTAAACAAAGGTAACTCTCTCGTTAATGTCGTAGTAACATGTTTAGCGGTTGTATCTACCAGAACTTGGTGTATAGATACTGGAGCCACTGATCATGTCTGCAATTCATTGCAGGGGTTCCAGGAAACCAGATGACTTAGGGAGGGAGAGATCACCGTCTACATGGGTGATGCTACGAAAGTGGCGACTGTTTATCTTCTGATAGTAGTATTTTGGTTTTGAGACATTGCCTTTATGTTCCTAGTTTTAGAAAGAATCTTGTTTCAGTTTCTAAACTTGTTTCAGATGGATTTTCCTTTACGTTTGATGACTTCGTTGTTATTCGTTATGGAAAGCGTTTCATTTGTTCTGGTTCATTAGTTGGTAATTTGTATGTTCTTAAACCAAACTCTCTCACACTCGTGACTAAATCTAATAAGAGGAAGGAATCTTCGAGTATGAATCAAGCATATCTTTGGCACCTTAGACTTGGGCACATCAACCTTAGGAGGATTCAAAAGTTAGTGGCCAGTGGACTTCTTGGTCCATTGGAAGAGCACTATCCAAGTTGCGAATCATGCCTAGAAGGTAAGATGACCAAAAGGCCGTTTACGACAAAGGGGTATAGGAGCCAAGAAATGCTAGAATTAGTTAATTCTGATTTATGTGGTCTTATGTCGATCCAGGCTAGAGGAGGTTTCGAGTATTTTGTCATATTTATTGATGATTACTCGAGATATGGGTACATTTATCTGTTGCACCGCAAGTCCGAATGCTTTGAGAAATTCAAGGAGTATCAGGCAGATGTGGAGAAGATACATGGCAAAATTATCATGTCACTTCGATCTGATCGAGGTGGCGAATACCTCTTTGGAAAGTTCAGGACATATTTATCAAAAGCTGGGATTGAATCCCAATTGACTGCACCCGGCACGCCCTAGCAGAACGGGGTTGCAGAGCGAAGAAATATGACTCTTATAGAAATGGTTAGGTCAATGATGAGTTATTCTAGATTACCAGATTCGTTCTAGGGATTGGCACTGAAACGGTTGTGTATATTCTGAACATGGTTCCTTCAAAGTCGGTAGAAACTACTCCTTATGAGATGTGGAAAGGGCGCAAGCCCATTTTCTCACAGTTTCGAATATGGGGTAGTCCTGCACACATGTTATTGTAGGAAGCTGGCAAATTGGAGAAACATTCGGAAGAACGAGTGTTCGTTGAATCCCAAAGAAACGAAAGGTGGATTATTTTATAGTCCCGAGGATTAGAAGGTAAACGTTAGCACGAACGCTAGATTCTTGGAAGAAGACTATATTATGAATTACAAGCCCGCTAGTAGACTAGTCTTAGAGGAATTGAGGGGTGAAGTTGACAGTTTCCCACAGAGTGCGCAAGTAGATACATCACATAATGCTGCAACACGGCACACTGAGAGTGTACCAGTGCAGACAGTACCTCATCGTAGTGGGAGGGTTTCTCAAGAACCTACAACGAGGCATTCCAAAATAATGATGCAGATTCATGGAAAGTTACAATGAATGCTGAAATAGGGTCTATGGACTCTAATCAGGTCTGGCATCTTGTAGAACCACCCGATGGGGTACGACCCATTGGATGCAAGTGGATCTACAAGAGAAAAAGAGAGGATCGAATGGGGAGGTGCAAACCTTTAATGCTAGGCTTGTTGCGAAAGGTTATAACCAGATTGTGGGTATAGATTATGATGAAACCTTTTCGCCAGTAGCTATGCTTAAGTCCATTCGGATTCTCTTGGCTGTAGCCGCTCATATGGATTATGAGGTCTGTCAGATGGATGTCAAGACGGCTTTCCTTAACGGAAACCTTCAGGGGGACATCTATGTGTAGTAACCAGAGGGATTCATTGCAAAAGGTGAGCATCTAGTGTGTAAGCTAATCGGTCCATTTATGGATTGAAGCAAGCTTCGAGGTCCTGGAACATTCGGTTCGATGAGGTGATCCAGTCGTACGGGTTCACTCAATGTCCGGATGAGCATTGCGTGTACAAGAAAATCAGTGGGAGCGTGGTGGTGTTTCTTGTGCTGTACGTGGATGACATACTTTTTATTGGAAACAATAAGAAGGAGTTTTCAGACGTAAAGATGTGGTTGTCTAAGCAGTTTGATATGAAGGAATTAGGAAAAGCGGGACACATTCTTGGTATTAGGGTCGTTCGTGACCGTAAGAAGAGAATGTTGTGCTTATCCCAGTCTTCATACATAGATATTGTCTTGGCTAGGTTCAGCATGCAGGATTCCAAGAAAAGGTACCTTGCCTTTCAGGAAAGAAATCCCTCTCTCTAAGGAGATGTCTCCTAAGACGTCTCAAGATATTGATGACATGGAGACAGTTCCTTATGCATCGACAGTAGGAAGTCTTATGTATGATATGCTTTGTACCAGGCCAAATATCAGCTATGTCGTTGGCTTAGTAGCTAGATATCAAAGTAATCTGGGTAGGGAACATTGGTCTGCGGTGAAGCATATACTCAAGTACTTGAGAAAGACTAAGGAGTACATATTAGTTTACCGTGCAGACAACTTGTTCCCTCTGGGTTACAGTGATTCTGATTTCTAGTCAGAAAGGGACGAGAGTAAGTCAACCTCAGGTTATGTGTTTACCTTAGAAGGTGGAGCCATTTCATGGAGAAGTGCTAAGCAGAAATGCGTGGCAGACTCCACCATAGAAGCCAAGTACAAAGCAGCCTCAGAGGCAGTGAAAGAGGCAGTATGGCTCAGAAACTTCTTAGTGGACATAGAAGTGATTTCGAGTTTGCCACATTGTATCACTGTGTACTGTGATAACAGTTGAGCAGTAGCAAACTTAAGGGAACCACGAGCCCACAGAGCAAGAAAACACATAGAGCGCAAGTACCATCTGATCCGAGAGATAGTTGGTTGATGAGACGTTGATGTTGCCAAGATTGCATCTAAGACAACCTAGTTGATCCTTTCACGAAGAGTTTGCCGGAGAAGGCCTCCGTCAAACACGTTATAGGAATGGAAGTCAAGTGCATGGCGATAGGATCGACATAGGTCTTTTAGAATAACGGATTGATCGGACTATACTTGTAAAAATGAAAGCTTTAAGTATAAGTGGGATATTGTTAGTGTTATATACTGAAAGCTTGGCTTTGGATGATATAACACTTTTACCCTTTATGAATGAGAAACATGTTAGATTAAACAAGTTCTACGTTCTGTTGTTTTGCATTAGATAGTGTGGGTCGACATCCGGCGAACTGAAGATCATGCTATCAGTTACTCGCGAAACAAGAATAATTGGTTCACAAACGAGATGGACATGAACACCCCATCGTGAACGGTTGCAATCTCAACCGTACAGTTTGTCTTGACTGATTAGTGGCACTAGTACATTTATGTATTGAACAGGATCTTAAAGAGGAGCAGTTCATTTTATACTGATCGTCATAAACGAACTAGGCCTCGGTTAATTACTGCGTACTCTTAATCCATAAGATATTAAACAGACATATATGTGTAGTACTTGTTACTTTGATTAACATGGGCGAGGCTTTGTGAACTAGGCCAATAGACCCTCTATCTTGGGTAATATTGTTACATGTAGGATGTGCTGTTAGCATATTTACGGCCACCATGTGCGTTAGTTTGATGATGTCCCCGGAGTGAGTTCATGAAGGATTATTATGCTAAACCCTGCAGGTAGATTAAATTCCAGCATAGTAATAATGTGATGAACGATCGCTAGCCTCAGTGAAATAACAATAAATTAATTAATTCTTGATTGTTAGTAATCGAATTAATTAATCGACATTATATCTTAAACATGAAGAGATAAATCGAGTAATTATTATTGGAGTTCAATTGTAAATTGGGCTAGGAAAAGGGAGTGCAATAATATTATGTTGGTGGTCCATTTAATGTTATTTAATTAATTAAAATAAGTAGCTTGATCCACAAGTATTTTAATTAATTAAGGAGCACTTCTCCTAATCTTCTAAAGGTCCCTATTGTAGCTCTATATATACATCATTAAGCTCATGGAAAGAGGAGAGAACTCCTCTTACACGCCAATCACGCCACCCCATATTCTCTCTCAGTTTCCATTCGAGTTTTATCTTCTTCTTGTTGTTCCACCGGTACAAGATTAAGAGGTGATCGAGATATACAGTAGAAGATCGGTAGGTAAATCGAGACGAAATATATTTTGCCGTACATAACTAACCGGAGGTCCGATCAAAAAATGCAGCATACCCAGACGACCGTCTCGATGAGAGCTTTCCAACGCCACTGTGATCGCTGCCATCCGACGCCGCATGCGCCGCCTCAAGCTCCCAGGACTGCAACTTAGTCTTCTTTCGTTTGCACTTGTTTGATTCGGTTTTCGATCCGATCTTGTTCGTGCAACCCTAGGACGCAATTTGCAGTCTACTTTTCATTGGTGTGCTATGTACAACCATCCAAAAGATCAGCCAGATCGCCATAAATTTTAAGCCATAAGTTTTCTACGTCAAACTTTTAAATCCGCTGCACATAGGTTTACGTTTGCTATTGAATTCGTGATTTGTGCATAACGAGATCCTCATAGATCCCAACACTCCGTGCATTGGGCTAATCTCAGTACTAGAACCATTTTATATTCTGTTGGGGAGCTTCGACTTAAAGTTTGAATAACTCCTTTGACCAACCCCCTTTTTCTTTTCCCAAGACAACACTCCTCCCCATGGCACTCACCAACCAAAATTGTGTGGCTTACCTTTACCTCACTTTCCCTAAGCTCTTTTTCCTTCTACATTAAATACCTTCATCTCCTCTTGCCATAATAAATTTTCCACCCCTTCACCTTGAAGCTCCTATCTGGCGGCAATAAAGAGGTCCGGTCTTCATTCTGTCGATTTCTCCCGTCGTCTTCCCTACTCAAGCTCGAGCCGCTTTCGATTATGGGTAGGTACACTTAAATCCTCTTAATATTTTTTTGTGTTCGTCATTTTTGGTGCATCGTAACTTTCTTATTTTCGATTTTTTGGCTCGGTCTCCGAGTTCGAGCCAAGGTTCTAGTCCAAGGGTCCTTACGTAGTATCAATTTTGTACCCTTATGTAGATATACCTAATGATCCCTTCTCCAAGGCCAATTCATCTCGTTTAGTTGATGAGGCCGAGGGTGTGTTCACGTGGGATGAACTCCAAAGGTTTGGAGACTCATTTCCCAGCGCCCCTTTTGATCTTGATGATGTCCCTTCCTTCTCAGATGTGCCCAATTCGACTTCGGGTCATGGAGCTTCCTTAGTTTATTCGGGTCAGGATGGCTCTCCTTCGGTCGGTTCGGGTGGTCGCGGACCTCGCTCGGCCGACTCGTTTAACATTGGCTCCTCTTCGTCAATGTTAGTGGGTCCGATTCTACTCCCTTAACCGATCGTCCGACTAGACCAAGCCCTTTCTCTCGTATGTCAGCCGGTGAAATTGCAAAGTTTAAGGGACTTCGCGAGTTGCCTCCCGATTGGGAGTTCATAAAACTGGAGCTTGCCGGCACGTATGACCATCCACCTTCCGATTGCTACACATTTTTCAAAGATCATATTGGCGTCGGCCTTTGATTTTCCAGTATTGACGCTCTCTTGCGCCTACGCCAGGTTTTTTATTTTTCGTTGAATCAACTCCCCCTAATGCCATTCGGACCATGATCGCTTTTGCATTTTATGCCATAATCGGTTGGGGCAATTAGAGCTAGACTTTTATTTTTATTGTTACGGGTTGAGGTTCCAATGGTGGGGTGATAGAGGCGTCACTATACTAGCTCTCGCAACGGAGCCGAGTTCATCTTGAAGCTAACTTCTAACATTCCCTCTTGGAAAAAGAGGTTTTTCTTCGTTCGGCCTCCCCTCGGCACCTTCTCCTTTGCGCCAAAGTGGCTACACCCTGGTTGGGGACCGTTAGTCCGGGAGTGGAACAAGGAGCCTATCGACATAGTGCTCCTCACTTCTTCGATTGCCCTTCATCGCTATTCCCGTTTGACAACTGAAAGCCCACCTCCTTCCGAGACTATAAGTACCAATCTCCCATGCCCGATCACTTCTATTTATGTTATTTTCTATCTTGCTTTCTTGCATATTACTTTTTCGGTTTTGCTTGTGTGGTAGTTTTCTAAATTGCTGTTGTTTGTGGGTCGAGCTAATCGACCTTCGGGAGGGGGACCCTTGCTGGGGTCAACCGTGTATCACCGCGCGGGTCGTGTGGGTCGACCCCGTGTGTGTGGGTCATGTGGCTCGATCACATCAACTCGGTAGACCCGACCTATATATATATATATATATATATATATATATATATATTATTAAAATAAAACTGTATATATGTTTATATGGTAAATATTATCATGAGATACATATTATTAACACTTTATGTACAAATTTTATACACAAAACATTTAATTTTGTTACTCTTATGTATATTTATATGACAAACATCCTCTATATATAATTTAAAAATTTAAAAATTAATTATCCGGTTCAACAAATGACCCGATGACAAGACGGTTTGAACCGGTGACCAGATAACCCGGAGACCTACCTAGGTCGATTAGCGGGTCGGGTTTAAAAATTATGGTACATACGATGAAAGAAAAAATATTGCAGTGTTACCATATCTTGAGAAAATAATTATGAACATGCATGTTATAAGTTTATCCAAAAAAAAAATGAATTCTCTTCCTTGATTCCCATAACTGACACCAATTACATTAATTTCCAAAAATAAATACATTTGATAAATATGAAGAAACGTGTGAAGACTAAATTAATGAATAACAACTTGACGGAAAATTAGAAAGAAAAATTAGCAAGATAAAATGTTAGCGGCATTGCATAAGAATATATACAATATATAAATATCACATATACGGTTTTGAAACAACAACAAAGTTGTAGCCCGAGATAATATAAGTGTATTATTCCTTCACATGTACATAAGAAAATCATGTTATATACTTAATATCATGTACATAATTGTGTTATATATTAAATATTAAAAAAAAAACAAATTGCTCATTTGTCATCTCATATCAATTTCCTCGTAAAAAAAATCTATAAAAAATACCTAATATAAACTGTAAAGATACATCAAATAAACATTGAAAACATATCCGATCGAAACTATCTGTATGCCGTGACTCGAAAGCTCCACAAAAATTGTATTGTACTTAATATGTATGTACGTAATCGTATTATAAACTAAATATCGAAAAACAACATAAACAATAATAGACAAAAAAAATCTTCTAATAAACTGAAGTAAACGATGAAACACATATACCCTCTATATACTCAACATAAATTGAAAATATACTATCTATATACTCACCATATATTGTCCGTTCGAAAGTTTTGATATATGCTCGCTGCAGTACTTCTCCATATTGTTCTTGCAAGTTGCTCCAATATTTCACCTCATTCACCTATGATACAACTGTTGGCGGCGTCGGGCAAGGACCGTCAAGCACTCCAACATCATCTTCACCAACGACGATTGCGTGCTACCGGTCATCCACCTCGAGAATGAGGGCTCGATCAGTCACGCCTTCTAGCACCGGTGGATTCGTAGCACCACCCGCACCCAAGTGTCACGCCATCTCGATAAGTCACGCTATGATTTTTCGCCATGGATATTGTGTGCAAAGAAAAGAGAGATAGGGATGAGCAGGTGAGAAAACGAAAAAGAAGAGAGAGAGAGAGAGAGAGAGAGAGAAGAGAGAAATTTCTTACCATAAGCACCGGGATTGGTTTTTTGAAACTGATATGTTTCTTTAATTAATAAATAAAATATCCCTTAACAGATGGATAAATTATGTGGTATATCTGCAAATAAAAGCACAATTTATTGTTATGTTGCTATTATTTACCTAAGGCATCTAATTGTGTAAATAAAATTGTAATATAATGTGGAGGGGGTAATTTTCTCTAATTTATTATGTGCAAGGAAAAAGGGATAATTTTCTGCTGTGGCAGCCTGTTTAATTCCTGATCAAATGCGAATATTAAAAGACGATTAAAATTCAAAAAATTTATAATTTAACAAATTTGGAAATATTGTCTTATACACAAAATAACATGCATCAAGATTTGATACAAATTTACATGATTTACAATAATAAAATTTAAAAAAAAAAAATAAAATTTTACATAATTCGCGAAATTTGAGAATATTATGTTATACTCAAAATTGCATGCATCAAGATTTTATACACATTTAGTCGGCTATTTTAACACTCAATTTATTTTGAAATGAAAACATGTTTTACATTTGTTTAGATCGTCCCTCACATTTAGGAAACAAATTTGTCAAAAACTGAAATAGTATATTTTTATATACATAGATACTAATTATGATCCTAATCTTTTTAAACAACACGTTGATATAGGAAACAAAAATAAGTATTGTAATTTTTTGCACACTCAAATTCAAATACATACGCACAAAAATAATTAAATGAATTTAAGTGACTATTTTTATATATTAAATACACTATTGTTTAATTTCAAAGTCGGCATTTGATTTTTTATATACTCGCACAATTAGCATGTATATAAAACTTTGTTTTTACTTGAAATAAATACAGAAATCCCACCTAAAAAAAATATATAATTACTGAACTTTGTAATCTTTTTTGAAGTTTTTTAAAAGATCCAGCCTCTAGAAAGTCGGCACTTGATTTTTTATATACTCACACAATTGGCATGTATATAAAACTTTGTTTTTACTTAAAAATCCCAACGAAATAAATTAAAATTACTAAACTTGGAAATATTTTTTGAAGTTTTTTAAAAGATCCAGCCTCCAGAAATTAATTAATCAATTTAAGGTAAAAAATTAACGAAAATAATAAATCCGATTTTGATGTAAAGTGGACGATTTTATTTGAGATATCTAATGTATCTAATGGACACTTTTATCTAGCTTTCTCCTCCCTCACCTACCCGTCCTCCACCTCCGTTTTTTTCCCGGCCAACAGCTGAACTTTGTCGGCGCCCGTCATTGCCGGCGGTGCGCCTCCCGGCTTCCTTGCTCTTCCCCCTCTGCCTTATGACTCCACTTCCGAGATCCCAGATTCAGCCATCCATGGCGTTTCCGACCAGTCATAAACTCCCACCCTCCGATGTCTTCCGAGGCAAGCTCTCCTCTTGGACCAACAGACTCAAAAAATTGACTGACATTTTTCACCTCCCACGAGCAGGAGGTCCGACGATCTTTGAGAAACCCCATCTTGGCGCGTCTCCGGCCACGGAAGAGCCGACTATTCTTGCCTCAACCGGTCAGACAAACGGATATCAGGTTCAGTTCGACTCTCCCCCGGCGCAAGCCCATCTTCCTCCGGCAGATATCATTGCGTCATCAGATCCCCACTCAAACCTTATCCTCTCACCCACCAAACTTCCCTCAGCTCATTTCCCTATGGGCCGAAAAAGTGGGCCACTTTCCAGCCCAAACTCTGAGACTTCTATTAACCTTTGTGGGCCGGCAGACTTGGTCCAACCACTCTCCATCCCCAATACAACAACACCACACCTGTCTAGGCCCATCTCTCTAGGCCCAACAACATCAACTCAACAGACCCACCCCTCTGATCATCCTCGGCCCAACCGACCCTTCCCTCAGCTCACCACGGTAAACCATCTCCTTCCTCCACCACAGCAGGGCCGTCCCTCACCGGCAAACCAAATGACAGCGGGCTCCGCCTCAATCCCATTGACCAGACCCGGCGGCAGCTCCGGCTACACCCAGGCGAGTAAAGTCCCGGACCTACTTCATGCCACGGCGTCGGTCTTCTTGCCGGATTCCACCCAGCACGATCGTATCCCCATTCCAGCAGACTCGGGACACCGTACCTCGACTAACAGCGGCCTCACTTCAGACACGACCATTCCCCTTCTCTACTCTTCCGCCGGCAATGGCTCAACCTCCCCGACTACGACGGGGACTCTAGGTGGCGAACATGAACACGAGCGGCCGGCTAAGGAAAGCTTGGGCTGCAAGCCGAGCTCGGCCATCCCCACTTTGGAAAACCAGGGCCCCCAGCCAACCGAAGCTCGTTCCTTTCGAGATGCGGTCTCGGGCACATCCACCGCCAAACCGAGCGAACAAAGATTGACGTTCGAGTCCTTTCGAGACATACAAACCGGGAAAGTCACCCGCTCCGAGGAGGACAGGTTCAAGGTAAGTTTCCCTGAGCCCACTGTTATTTTTCTAGCTGGGTCGTTGGATAATGCACTCATTTTGAAGTTTTCCTTCACTGTCCCTTCCCCTCGGGATTTATCTGTCGGTTTGGTCAAATTGGGTCTGAAGGGTAGAGTTATACCTAAGTTCCTGAATTATAATCATTATTTACTTTTTTTTGATTTGAAAGAGGACTACAAATCGGTTTGGATTAAGACGCATCTCAATATCTTTGGATGTGCTGGTCGGGTGTTTAAATACACCCCAGATTTCTCCTTTGTTGAGGAATCCCCCATAGTCCCGGTGTGGTGCTGCTTTCTGGGTCTTTTACCACACCTTTTCGACCCTTCTGCCCTCTATTCGATTGCCAGTTGCATTGGCAACCCCATTGAGACTGATGCCGCTACGGCAAATCGCTCGAGGTTATCTGTCGCACGGGTGTGCGTAGAGGTTGATCTTAGGGACGAGCTCATCAAGGAGATTGAGCTCGACCAAGCGGGCAAGACCACTATCCAGAAAGTGGTCTATGAGAGAGTACCACCGTTCTGCTCCCTATGCTGTCATGTAGGACATGGGGCTACAGAATGCTATACTAAGGGCAACAAGCCCCGACCTGCTCTGTCACCCCGTCGACGTGTAGCGAGGCAGGGTTCTACTACCGCCCCGAGGAGCCCTAAGGAGAAGGGCAAGGCCCCTGCCCATGGCCCCGACCCGAAGGGGCAAAAGAGAAAGGGCAAGGTCACCTTTGAGAGCACACTGCCCAAGGAGGTTAACCTCGATAAGCCTAAGGCGAAAGCTACAGGCTTTTTCCCCCACCATTCCCTCCAGTCAGCTCCCATAGCTACCCATTCCCACTTCTCTGTGCTTGACTCGGAGTCGGAGGAGGAGTTTCATATTCCCTCCGACCATCTGGGAGCATCGACCAGCTCCCCTTTTGATGATGATGATCTATTAGCGGATGAGATAGAGTCTCCCGCCATCCCATTGTGCCTCGAGGCTCCCCCTTCATCCTCGGCTCTCGTGATCGTAGAGCCCTTCCCCCGCCTTACATCACTCCCTTGCCCACCAGCTCGACCCCTTCTGACCCTCCCTTCCACTTCACCCTCATCCCCCGCTAGCGGGTCTGATCCGTCTTCCCCACAGGGACAGGCGCAGAGCTTCGAGGGATTGGAGCACCTACAGCTCATCCTCTTACCCCAGGATTTTACCCCTATATGAGGGGGTCCTTCCCAGGAGATCCCAGAGCACCGGAGACCACAGACCAGATCGATGACTGCGCAGCTCTCTACCAGCCGAGTTTTGACCCTACCAGACATATAGACTCAGCCTAACCACGGACAGCTCCAGTTAGGCGGTCCTACTGACGTTTGACATGTCAGTCACATTGCTTACATGGAATGCCCGTGGTCTGGCTAATAGGACCCCCCTTGCTCACGTTAGATCTCTCATTCGTGAGCATAACCTTGACTTTGCGGCTTTCTTAGAGCCTATGACTCGTGACCCTTCTTTTGACGTATATTCGCAACGTTTTGGCTTTCATGTCGGGATGGGGAATACTTCTAACAAGATTTGGTTTTTCCACTCGCGTGACTTTACTTGTCAGATTCTTCGAGATACTGATCAAGTCTTGCAAGTGAAGTTAACTGCCGCTCACCTTCCGGAGCCGATCTTCCACACCTTGGTTTACGCCAGCTGTGCGAGGGTTGGCCGCTATGACCTCTGGGACACCATGCGTGAGATTGCTGAGAGTATGGAGGGATTACCGTGGATGATTAGCGGTGATTTCAACATATTCTTGCATCCCGATGAACGCATTGGTGGTGTATCGGACCGCTCTGCAGAGATCTTAGATTTCTCGCATGCTGTATCGGATTGTGAGCTCATCGACGTTGGTTACGAAGGGGCTCCCTTTACGTGGGAGAGGGCCAGAGTCAAGGAGAGGCTCAACCGCGCTCTCTACTCAGAGGCGTGGACGAGGGTGTTTGCGACCATGGTTGTAACGCACCTTCCTCGAATTGGATCTGACCATGTCCCCCTTCTGATTCGTTGTCAGTTCTCTATTTCCTCTCGACCAGCGTCTTTTCGTTTCCAGAACCTGTGGGTCCGCCACCATTCTTACTACAATACTGTTAGAGCCTCCTGGCAGCAGGCTACGCACCTCTATGGGATGCGCAACCTGGAGGAGAAGCTCAAGAGACTCCGCCGCGTTTTGAAGCAGTGGAACTGGACGATTTTTTGTGACATTTCTCAGCGCCTTACTGCAGCTCAGACTGCATAAGCGGAGGCGGAACGGACCTATGATTTGGATTCTTCGCCAGAGAATAGGTCAGAGATGTGCCGCTGCCATGCTGAGTACCAGTTGCGCCTCCTCATGGAGGAAGATTTCTGGAAGCAGAAGGCTGTTGTGCGCTGGGTGGCTGAGGGGGAGCGTAATACCAAGTTCTTCCAGGGATTCGTGAGATAGAAGCGAGTCAAGTTGTATATCCATAGTGTCGAGGATAACGGGTCATCTGTGACCCAGGAGTCCCAGATACGGGAGTCGGCTAGGGCTTACCTCCACTCTCTTTTTTCCTCTGAGCAGAATTTGCTTACGCACCCCGACCCGACCCTCTTTCCGACCATCCCGCAGTCGGTCGATCTTGTTGACCTCTGTGACCTCCCGAGTAAGGAGGAAGTCAGGGAGGCTGTGTTTGGGATAGATCCCAACAGCGTCTCCGGACCGGATAGTTTTTCGTCCCTCTTCTTCAAGTCTTGCTGGGAGATTGTGGGTACTGACGTAGAGGAAGCTGTGAGGGATTTTTTCTCTGGCCACCAGATGCCAGAGTCCTTCACGACAACCTCCATCATTTTGATCCCGAAGAGATCGGGACCTAGTTTTGGGTCTGACTATAGACCTATCAGCTTATGCAACGTGAGTAACAAGATCATTTCTAGAATCCTCAACAGCCGCCTCGCCCCTCTCCTCCCCCACCTTGTCTCTCCGAACCAGAGTGGATTCATCAAGGATCGAGTCATTAGTGATAATATCCTTCTGGCTCAGGAGATGATATACGACATCTCCCATGCGAATCGAACACGAACCCCGAACCTCGTGCTGAAGCTAGACATGGCCAAAGCATATGATAGGGTCGAGTGGTCGTTTCTCAGAGAGGTACTGTTTCGGATGGGCTTCCCGAATTGTAGGATTAGCTTTGTGGAGGCATGTGTGGAGCACTGCACATTCTCCGTTTTGATTAATGGTAGCCCCACGAACTTTTTCCCTTCTACCCGCGGCTTTCGTCAAGGGGACCCCTTATCCCCTTCTCTGATTGTTCTGGTGGCTGACTACCTCTCTCGCTGCCTTGACGGCTTCATTTGTGATTTTCCGAGGATGACCTACAGCACGCGTGGCTGTGGGCCTCCCATTTCCTACCTTTCTTACGCGGATGACATTATCATTTTCACTCGTGCGAATGATAATGGGCTAGTTGCTCTCATGAGTCTCTTGGACCACTACAGTGAGACATCTGGCCAGCTAGTCAGTGTTAGTAAGAGTTCCTTTATCATGGACCTCCACGTTGCAGACCATTAGGCTCACCAGATTCACGAGCGCACTGGATTTGCTCGTGGAGATTTACCCATACCTTACCTTGGGGCCCCCTTGTACAAAGGCCATCTTTCTCATGAGCTTTTCATTGACGTCCGTCAGTGGATGATTGACCGAATATCTGGCTGGTCTCATAGACACCTATCCTTCGGAGGCCGACTTGCTCTGATCAAGAGCACTCTTTGTGCCCTTCCTCTTCACCTTCTCGCGGTGCTTGACCCGCACCAGTCTACTATTCATGAGTTAGATCAGATCTTAGCCCGCTATTTTTGGAGCTATAGCGAGGGATCGCGAGGTCGGCGGCAGACCCACTGGGTGAAGTGGGACTCCATCTGTCGTCCCCACTCTGAGGGTGGACTCGGGGTTCGGCGTTTCTCTGATATGGTTACTGCGTTTTCTTAAAGGATGTGGTGGCGCCTTAGGGAGGGCAAGTCCCTTTGGGCCCAATACCTCCTGAGGAAATATTGCCCTGGTGGTGCTGTGTTAGAGGTATGTTGTAAAAGCTGTGTTTTGCAGTTTCTATCAATTCGATTTTGATCTGGCAATCATGTTTCGGTCAAAGTACATATGTTTGCAGTTTATTTATTTATGCAATACATACTCCATGTCTTATATTGAGGTAGTGTGGTTCGAAGAGTTTCGAACAGAAAGATCACCTATCGGTTCCTTATAAGACTAAACTATTCGTTCACAGTCTAGACTGGCAGTGAGACCCCACTTGGAAAAAGACTGTAGTGTATTCCCGATTCAGTTGGTCTTTGACTGAAGGATTACACTAACACTTATGTTAAGTGTTGAACAGGACCGCGGAAGGCAAAGTTATGAGACTCACTGACCGTTGTTGTAACCTCACCCTTCAGTGATTGATGCGTTTTCTTAAGCTGTAATATAATATAAAATAGGCATATATTTTTATTTCTTATTTATTTGATTTACCAAGTGATTCCTATTCTGTTAGGATGACATACGAGGTATTTTGGTAAGTAAGAATAATTATATGATGTGCTATTATAGATTATTTACAGTCACTATGTTCCAGTGCGCTGGATTGATGACGTCCCCGAAATGGCCTCAGAAAGGAACCTTATGTTAAATGCAGGTAGACAATTGTCTGACATAATGGTTAAAGGCTGAGTGGTACTAATTTCGGAAATGAATAAAA
>CACSLK010021015.1:190651-201808 GCA_902706635.1 Striga hermonthica | reverse complement strand
AAAAAAAAAAAAAATCTTAGGAAATAATCTACAGATAGGCACAACACTCTGCCTAGTCAAAAGGTACCCCAAAGCCTTTTGTTTCGGACATTTTAATTAGCAATATCCTCAATCTTTGCATTGATACAGACCGTTTAGCTCAAGTAAAAACCAACAGCACGTAAACAGAGAGTGAGGAAAACATAAAATATATACCTGTACAGTCTGCTCATTTGTTTCGGAGTGGGCATCAAACTTTTGTAGGGTCAATCCGTCGGTCCACTTTTTCTTGTGAAGATTCAGAAGCATCTTCTCCTCAAGTTCATTTTTACGGTAATTTATGGCAATGGAATAGTAATGCCTATTCAGCCCATGAATCAATGCCTGCAATGGGTTAAGCTCCACAAAATAAGACATTATAAGAAATAAAACACTTTGAATTAAAGCAGCTCGACTTCAAATACCTGGATAGAAGGTTTGTTAAGATGCCCCAGGTTGGATGTCGTTTGTCTTGGCTCTTGACCGAGCATCATGGTTTGGGGATTTATAAGACGGAAGGCGTCTATCACGACCTTTCCTTTAACACTCTGGATTGGATCAACCACCACTGCTACCGCTCTCTGATTCAAAGCTTCAAAACTCTGCATTATAAGATACATGCAATTCAGTTTAGAAACTGATTAAACTAGTCATGGTAAATAAGGAAACGGACTACTGATAGCATTCACAGTCACATAATCCCGTTAATTGAACAAATATCGGCCTGAAGATGGGATGCGAACTCCCATGTGGACAAACTAAACAATCAAAAAAAGATTATATAGTTAAAACACAAACAAAGAGTGTTGTATAAATATTGCCAAAATTTAATCAACCATGTTTTGAACAAGACATAATGGAGGAGTAATAACCTGCTGAGTATTAATGTCAACACCAGAAAGCCAGCATCCAAAACCAGGATGTGAGTGGTACCAACCAACCACCATCTCAGGTCTGTCACAGAAAACAGAACATGATAACTTGATCATTTTCAGAGGCTTTACTTTCTAGTAATGGTTAAAAAAATCAATACATAGATACTCTAAAAAGTAACAGTTGATAGGTGGGGCTGAGAATGATGCAGCCTAACTTCTGATAAGAAGCAAAGCCCTCTATATTCTGAAGCAGAGATTACAGTCATTTATAAAATGTACTAGATAATAAGAAAAGCAAAGATCTGGCTCACAAAAGTGGACATAGAAGTAAAGTGACAAATAAATGGTAACTGACTAAATCAGAAATAGACAATAATTTTCATTTGAAGAACATTCATAGAATAAGTATATATGGCCTGACACCTTGATGAACAGCATAAATTTTTCCAAACAAGAATTACAAGCGGAGACCTTTCCTCCTATAAGTTGACCAAAAAAGATTAACTAACCGGCTGATAAACAGAGAAGACGTAACCAAGAAACAATCAAAATAGTCCTATATTTTTTCAAATGCTGCAACTTATATTTTGAACTCTGGTTCTAACAACGAATTTTAGCAGAAACTACAGCTAGATACGCTCATGATATGTGAACACAGCAATAATCTAATCATATCCATTATTTACTTCATTTTGCTGCAATGGTTCGATAGACGGCTCAATGGGATAGATGTATGTAGATGAACAGTAACCCCACTAAAACTGTATAGGAAATTTTCTCCTCGTATGGCTAACGAAAATGATTTTAGTCAGAGTTTTGTCAGCGAATGAAATAATTTCAATGACAAATAGGACTAGAAAATCAACTAAACTATAACTAAAATTTCTACCGATTTTGTTTCCAGCAAAAGTAAGGCAGCTCCAGGAAATGATATATTAAATTTTGTGTAACACACACAATTTAACAACACAACAATGTAGCCCGCTCCAATGGTTGGAGAACAAACTATGAATACTGTCATCTCAGCCGGCTAACAACATTTCCACTTTACTTCCAATGGAAGCAAATTTCACTAAAATCTAAAATCTCAAATTAATCATACCACATAAATAAAAAAATAAGAAAATCTGAAAATATTTGCTCCCAGATGATGATATTTTACTCTTTTCTACCTGCCAGTTTGCTTAAGCATGTCGAGCATATTTGTCTGGAAAACGTGGTCAACAGCCTCAACACTAACGCCAGTCCCACTCTGAGGCATCGCAAAGACGTCTACCACCCGCACTGTATACTCGTCCACAAACTCCCCCAGCATGAGCCCCATGACTTCCATCGGCACCCCTGCCCTGCCTGTAGAAATTCCTCATAGTCAAAATAAACAAGAAACAAACAAGTTGCATTAGTAAATCCATGATTCTAGCGCGGAAACCCTAGATTTACCGTGCTTGAGCATTTTAAGTAGCGCGAGAGATGAGATGTAGACTTGCTCGGAAGTGTCGAGGGTTGGAGAATCCGGCGGCGGGTGGCGAAGAGCTCCTCCAGCGCCGGTGAACATCCGCTGCAATCTCTCCATGCCCGCCATTATCGGGGTTTTTTTTCGATTATATTCTTCTAGTTTGTGTGTCGTTTTAATGTCAGACGCAGGGAGCTCTGTTCAGATTCTGAAGTCGTACTTTCTTTTGCAACAAGAGGGATTATCTCATATTTTTTAACTACTTTTCATTTGGGGTTCTAATTATTATTATTATTATTATTACTCCTTTTAGGAAAATTTCACATTGTATCTCAAATATCCTAACATTTTTTAATATGAGATTCAATCAATCTCTTAATATATGGTATGATAATAATACCTCGGATCGGGTGGAATCCCTGAATTCTCGCTTTTCGTACCAATCAGTTGTCCTCGATCCCTGCAAAGAAGCCTAGACCGGAGGAGAAGAATCTCCGGCTTGGCCCTCCGACGGTCAAGTTAGTAATTTCAAGAGTATCAACCTCAAAACGTGATTTACAGAAGATGTTGTTGATATCCTGGAAAAACTTACCTCTCTTTCCCTTTCTTCTTGCTCTTATACTTCAAAGGAGATTTACCTGCTCCCGCATTCCCATGGCCACGTTCCGCCTGTCTTGGAAACCGTCCCCCTCACGCTCCACTAATATAACTGCCAATAGTTTCATCACGAGTTTTCCTCGATCTATCGAGAAGCTCGCTTCGGGCCGGTTTTGCTGGCACGCCTTCTATTAGGACCGGGTTAACAAAAATAGATTTGGAACCGTATTAATAATATCTCATATCATCTTGTCCCCCCACTCTGGTCGAGTCTGAGTGATTCGACCAAGAGTAGGTTGTGCCTATCTCGACCACTTGGTAATTATTTTTTCTGTACAATTTGTGATAATAATCTTTTTCTGATTGCATATCCTTTAATTAAGGATTTGAACATATCAAAAGAGGAGGATTTGCTTTTCCATATACTAATGATGACTTACCACGTGAGATGGCCCTCTTTCCCAGGTTTCCTCGTTTATCCCACTTATGATATACACACGCCCATTCTAACCATAAGATCGATTTCTATCTAACGGCTCGAATCGAGATCAACCTTTCATCTTACTGCCCCTTATAAAAATCACACCTTTTCATCCTCTGCCAATTTTCACCGACTACAGATAAGTTCTTTACTGATATTCTCTTCAAGGTTTTTCCGGCCATCTCCAGACTGCGCCTTGATTAATACCGTCAGCCGTTATAATGAGTAAGTTCCCGTTTCTGCTTTATATGTTAATTTTAAGATCCTTCCCCTTTTTTCTGATTACAGAACGATTTTATGTCCTTTCTTTTTCTTTCGAACTCTCAAATCCTTGTATATCTCTACTTCGCCGGCGCCCAAGGTCTTATGCATATCAGTATATGCTTAATCGTTTGCTTCCTTCCAATTTCTTCAGATCCCTCGAACTCTGGCGAAAATGTCACCGCCGGCAGGGGTACAACTCTTCCCCCTCCTTTAAATGTCACTTCTCTTAGCGTTCTTCGACCAGAAGGCATTGAGCCTGAGTCTTTCCTTTTACCTCCACCACAAACCGGGAATCCTCAGCGTCGCCGTAGACCCGTGCTAGGGGAAATGGATGAGACCGAAGCAAGCGAAGAAGATGAGGATAACAGACCCCTTAGCGCTTTTATTCCTCCTCCTCGAACCAACCTTGTGTCTAATCAGCCGTCATCTTCTTCGACTATACCTGCTTGTACGTCGACATTTAAATCCAAGGATTCCCGTGGTCGCACCCACACCCTTAAATGGGTGGATCATGATAAATACGGCCATCCTGGAACTTACCTACGACCAGACCCTAGTGATGATGCTTTTCAGCCTCCCGAGGGGTACTATACCTTTTTCAAAATCCATCTCGACATGGGAGTTAGGTTTCCCCTCTGCTCGGATCTCTTGAATCTTTGCTCATGGTTTAATCTACCCTTAAATCAATTGCCTCCTAACGCCGTTCGTACTCTTATCTCGTATATCATCTTGTCTCGTATTCGCCTGAGTAAGCTCGACCTGAGTTTCTTTTCTTACTGCTATCTTCTTTCCAAAGGTCCAGTGGGCATATATTTGAAAGGCAAAAATGGTGTAGCTTTTATTTCAGATCGACCATCTAATTGTCCCGGGTGGAAAAATACTTTTACATTTGTAAAACCCGCTTCCTCATGGCCTTGGGATCCCTTGCCATGGATCACAGAGGTTCCTCAAGAGATCGTAGCTCCTTCTCCTGATCCTTTGTTTGGTCAGCGCATACACTGTTGGAATTCAAAACCAGTTAAGTCGAACATTATTATAAAAAATAATAATCTCCTCCACTATTGCGGTATTCTCACCCACAAGACTCTGCCTCCTCCTACTATCGATGTCATAGAATCGATCAGGATTCCAAATGATCCCAGTATAATTCATGTTTGGTTGTTTACATTTTTTGTATTTGGCGCGGTATTATCTAACGCTTATGTTTATTATTGCGTATGTTCTTTGCAGAGATGCCATCTGTTCCTGTGGTCAAGAGGAGAGCTCCCCGAAAGAAAGTGGCGAAGACTGCTGATTTAGCAGCAGATTCCTCGACTCCTCCCGCTAATGTGAACGATGCGGCAGTTCATGGGTCTTCTACTCAGCCCGAAGTAACGCATCCCGCTGAGGTCATCTCTACTGCTGCTGATACTGTCGCTACCGTAAAACTGGAGTATTGGTTTAACTTCTCCGTGAAATCTTCGAAGTCTCTGATCGATCCCGAGGGAAGTTGGTTAAACCAATCCAAGGCTCCTCCCCTTAGGGTCGACAAGAACGCCCTACAACTTACCGCCTCTGAGTACCCATGCAAAACTGCCATGTTCTCAAAAGTTCGAACAAATCGCGACGGGTCTGTTGTTCCATCAAACACCAAATGGGTTTCTTTGAAATTTCCTGGCAGTGGTGCATCCAAAATGCGGGTTGAAAAAGGGTGCCCCTGAACGCGCCCTGATGATCGACCATCAACTCTTTCTTGCAGTTGTCTTACTTGCTTGACCAGTCTTTCCATTTCCCCTCCATGAGGAAGTGCTTCTCTGTGGCTAGACGCATCCTCCTCATTAGCCTCACTCATTGTTGTCGGGGCGGCTGTTGCTTGAGATTGACTGGCTGTTACTTGTCGTACCGCTCGAGCAGTAGCATTGGCTATCATTTGCTCCAACTGTTCTCTGGTCAAAGTCACTACTTGCTGTCTTGGAGGTCGATCCGCCATCAATGGCGGTACAGGTTGGGCTCCAACTTTCTCATTTTGCACTATTACCCAGTTTGCTTGAGGTGGTGGCTCGACCACCCTATCCTGCTCTCTATTCGCTGGAGGTATCACCGGTTCCCCTCCGCCTTGGGTTGCTATCGCCGGATCTCCTCCACCTTGGGTTACAGTTTCTGGATTTCCTCCACCTTGAGTTACAGTTGTTGGATTTCCTCCACCTTGAGTTACAGTGGCTGGATTTCCTCCACCTTGGGTTATAGTGGCTGGATTTCCTCCACCTTGGGTTACAGTCGGATGACTCCCCGGTGTTTGTGATGCCCCGGAAAAACCCGGGGGTGGGCCCTCCCCTATCGGCCTCGTTTCCATCCACGCATTGTCAAATGATGATTGCAAATTTTTCCTCGGGGGGTGGATGCCTAGAGTTTGCTAAGCTGTTTTGAATCAAGAAAGGTCGGGTCAACAACGTTCGGCATAGCTCCAGATTTCGTAAAGCAAGAGCTTTTTTTATCTTTTTGCCACAGACGGCGCCAAAATGGTATGATAATAATACCTCGGATCGGGTGGAATCCCTGAATTCTCGCTTTTCGTACCAATCAGTTGTCCTCGATCCCTGCAAAGAAGCCTAGACCGGAGGAGAAGAATTTCTGGCTTGGCCCTCCGACGGTCAAGTTAGTAATTTCAAGAGTATCATCCTCAAAACGTGATTTACAGAATAAATGTTGTTGATGTCCTGGAAAAACTTACCTCCATTTCCCTTTCTTCTTGCTCTTATACTTCAAAGGAGATTTACCTGCTCCCGCATTCCCAGGGCCACGTTCCGTCTGTCTTGGAAACCGTCCCCCTCACGCTCCACTAATATAACTGCCAATAGTTTCATCACGAGCTTTCCTCGATCTATCGAGAAGCTCGCTTCGGGCTGGTTTTGCTGGCACGCCTTCTATTAGGACCGGGTTAACAAAAATAGATTTGGAACCGTATTAATAACATCTCATATCAATATATAAAGAAGCAATGATATCTATACTTATATAAAAAAAGAATTCTATTTACTAGAATTAGTAGTAAGAAAAGTCAAAGGTAATTAATGCATTTTATTTCCATCAAGTATTTTATTTAATTATTTTAGTTAGTTGTTTTATCTCATAACACATTTTCAATACACACTACAAGAAATTGTCAAAACGCCAACAAAAATTACCAACAAAATTTTTTCCGTTGGGGATTGCCAACGAATCGCCAACGGATTAGCAATGCATTCCATGTACAATTTTTTTAAACAGATTACCAACAAAATACTAACAAGATAAAGCAACGGAAAATTACTCTTCATAATCTGTTGGTAAATAGTGACAGAAATATTCCGTTAGTAAACATAAACAAAATACCAATAGAATAGCAACAAAGTCTTTCAAAATTGTATTAGCAACGGATTACTCTGTTGGTAAATAGCAACATATTTTTTTCATTGGCAAATAGCAACGGAATAGCAACAGACATCATCAATATTGTATTAGTAACGGATTATTCCGTTGGTAAATAGCAATGATTTTTTTCGTTAGCAAATAGCAACGGAATAGCAACAAAATCATCAATATTGTATTAGCAATAAATTACTTCGTTGGCAAATAACAACGAAATGTTTTCGTTAGTAAATAGCAAAGAAATAGCAACGAAAATCTTCAATATTGTATTAGCAACAGATAATTTCGTTGGTAAATAGCAATGGATTTTTTCCGTTGGCAACTAGCAAGGGAATAACAACAAACTCCTTAAAAATTGTATTAGCAACGGATAATTCCATTGGTAAATAGCAACGGAATGTTTCCGTTGGCAAATAGTATCTGAATAGCAACAAACTCTTCAAAAACTATATTATCAACGAATTATTTCGTTGGCAAATAGCAACATAATTTTTCTGTTGGCAAAAAGCAACGGAATAACAACAAATTAATCCAAAATTGTATTACCAACAGATTATTCCGTTAGTAAATAGCAACGCAATTTTTTCATTTGCAAATAGCAACGGAATGATTTAGCAACTCCATTTTCTGTTGAGAATCCCTTAGCAATCTCATGAAACATTTTCGTTGCAAATTTTTTGGTAATCCGTTGGGAATTTTCCCAACGGATTGTATTTTCCGTTGGCAAAAGTTAGTAACAAGGCACATAGCAACAAGAAAATCTGTTGGTAAACCGTTAGCATTCCGTTGGGAAATTTGATTAGCAACGGATTATTCCGTTGGTAAAACTCATATTTCTTGTAGTGACAACTTACCATGATTTTTCTATTGCGATGAAAAACTAAATTGTACGTTTAAAATCTTGTGAAATTATTATTATTATTTTTATAAAACACATATTATTTGTTAAAAAATTGTATATATATAATACACATCACAGTACCATGGTAGATGATTTGAATTTCAACCGACCAAAATGTCAATGATTTAAATTTGAACACACCTATGCGTTTGACCAAATGTCTGGATGATTTAAAATTGAGCCCATAAAAAATTATTTAAATTTGAACACACTAGAATTTTTATGTACTTTTTATTTATAAATATATTGAAAGTGGTATTTAATTGTTGTTATATGAACTATTTTAATATATTTGCAATGAATAAAAGTTTGAATTAATAATTTATAATGTTATTCATAATGTTTGTGACTTATGAGACACGTACACATAACTCCATACATATTTACAAGAGGGCGGCTTGCAAGAGGGCGGCTTAATAATTTTTTTGACTTAACGTTGATTAAAAGATGTAGAAAATAAATAATAACATTATTACTTTTTAGACTTAAACGAACAAGGTTGTGAAAATAACTCATTTAATATCTTTGTTACGTACTAGTATACTTTGGAGGTAGAATCATGATGTATTATGTACTGTATAAAATCCTATATTTTGGGAATGTTTTATTATGTTTTTAATTGTTTGTGAGGTTTATCATATATTATCTTTGTGATTTTTTTTGTTGAACAAATATAGGAATGTTTAACAATATTTTTAATTGTTTGTGAGGTGATTGTGATTTTTTTTTTTGTTGAACAAATAATTTTCATTTAATTGTGATTGTATGTTTAAAAAAATTGATTATCACGTTTTTTTAATAGGATCCCAAGCACTTGTAAAATTCAGTCGCAATTTACGTATGTGAGGACTCTATTTAGAAGATTGTATTTAACAACCAAATTTAATTCAGCCGCAATTCACGTTGAATGCATCTATATATTAAAAGTTATCTTATTTACTAAATTTAGTAGGTAGAAAGTCAATATTAATTAATGAATTTCTAATTTTATCAAGTATGTTAATTACGTATTTTTTTTTTCTTATTTCATAAAATTAGTTTAGTAAAAAACAATTCCATAAGATCGGAGGAAAACTTAATTACTGCATTTATAATTTTATCAAGTATTTAATTTACGTTTTTTTTTTGGTCTTATATCATAACATAAACTAAGTTTAGTAAAAACAATCCTTCTTATCTTTACATAAAAAAATCTCATACAATCGGTGAAGTAAAAAAAAAAATCAAAAAATTGTAAACGCAGATTCAATCTTTTTAAGGATTTGTGTGTATTCAAAATTCTTTCTTATCTTTTTACTAAGTGTATGGAAATCTGTTCTTATCTTTTTAGAATTTGTTTATCAAGTATTTTTATTACGTATTTTTTTTTTCTTATCTCATAAAATCAGTTTAGTAAAGAACAATCTCATAAGATGAGAGTCAAACTTAATTACTGCATTTATAATTTTATCAAGCATTGAAAAGTCACGTGTTTTTGGTGTTTGGAATCTTTTTTAATCTAAATTATAAATTATAAAGAGATAAATATCTGATCTGATGTTAAAACAGATTTCACATGTCTCCTTCCCAAATAAAAACAGATTTCACGCTTTTTTGGTTTGGAATCTTTTTTAAATGTAATTACAAATTATAATTATTTATACATTATGATAAGATCAGTCAACATAGTTATCTCCTTCCCAAATGAAAACATATTTCACACATTTTATTTGTTTGGATTATTTTAAATGCAATATATTTTAAATTATAATGGGATAAATATCTTATTTGATTTATTAGATAATGATCTGACTTTACTTGACATTATCTCTACATATAATTCAATAAACCAATTATAAAATAAAAATGTCCCAATAGTGAATCAACGTGTTCCTCTCTTTCAACCTGCGAAAAAAAAAAAAAACAGATCAGTGTGTCATCTACAACAATGAATGAAGGATTTGGCTTAATCAAACATGTTAATAGGAGGTCTTTAATAATGTTGTGTACAAGGAGGCCTTTAATAATATATGATTGTTTCTTTGGCGAATACTATTTTATTGTACAATTTTCCTGCGTATTTTAAAGCTTTTATTGAATATTGCATCTTATAATATAATATTTCCCAAATAAATATATCTCGCGCCCCACACGGCTCACGTACTATATATATCCCATACATTTTTCTTTATTCATTTATATAATTGTAAGGCTGGATAAATGACCTTAAAATTGTGCACTCCGTGCATCGCACGTGCTCTGTACTAGTTTACTTGAAGGGCCAAAATCTTTTTTACCCCGTTATAAATCTATTCTTTCTTTTACACACCGCCCCGTCAAATAACTTCTTTTACACCCCAAAATTCATGAAATGCTATGCGATATTACACTCGCATGTTCAAATGAACCAGAGCATATCCAACCGGCCGCATAATTTATGACTATGCGAAAACATTTCGCATTTTTGAAATCGCATATCCACATCAAACACATAATTTATAAATATGCGAACATCTTTTGCAGTTTTAAGAATCGCATATCAAAATCGAATGCAACATAATTTACGATGATTATGCGCCTTCTTTTCGCAGGGCTATATCGATCTTGCAAATTTATGACTGTGCGAAAATCTTTCGCAAATAATTCGCATAATTTGTTGAATTCGCATTTTCTAAAAATTTCATATTCAAGTCAATCGCATAATTTACTAGTATGCGAAAAACTTACGCATATATCCGCCGGATAATTGACAATTATGCGATATTTTTTCGCTCATTGAAGAATCTCATAACCAAATTGAATAAAGCTTAATTGACAACTACGTGCCATTTTTTTGCAGGGTCATATCGACATGGCAATTTTACGACTATTCGTAATTTGATCGCATATCTGTCGCATAAGTTACGCACCTCATTAATTGATTGCTTTTTCACAGGTAAGGATTTTGTCTCTACATTTATCATGCAGGCAAAAAAACAATGATCTCTAATAATTAAACGTCTGAACCATTCATCTACTGTATTTTCCTGCTTCTTTCATTTTAATTCATTTTGTTGTTCACTTATTATTCGAATGGCTAGCAACCGTGTTAAAGTATTGGTGCACTTTGGTGGTTCGTTTTGCGAAGGTTCATATTAATACAAGTCTCGCACCCCGACCGGCTGGAAATTGCCTCAAGCTTGTACTCCTCGCCGGTCGAACA
>CACSLK010021015.1:145433-163283 GCA_902706635.1 Striga hermonthica | reverse complement strand
TCCGGCTAGAAAATGAACCGGCCGGTTTAGACCGGGTTTTTGAATAGTTCAGTAGTTATTAATCCGGTCCGAGTTCAGTACAGTATTTCAGTTAATTTTTCAATCCAGTCAGTTCAGTATGCCGGTACCAGTTCAGTCCGGTTTTTTTGTCAGTTAAATTAAACCCCGAGATAATGTTAGATAAATGTTTAGATCAAGTTGGGCATCTTAACAGTTATTTTCAATCAGTCTGTGCATAGTACTTAGTATTTGTTTATTTATATATATTTTACAAATTGATCAGCAGCAGCACTTACAATTTAGCAGTTCAGGTGGGAACTCAGAATAAGTATTACATTGATTATAATTACTCAACCACGTTTAAAGGTATGTATATGAGATTATCCGCTTTGGGTGGGGGAGCAAGGCCTTAAATACCCATCCAGAGTTCTGGTGGAGGCGCAAGGCCTTAAGTATCCATCAGAGTGTGCACATGGCGGACATAGTGTCCGAGACCGCTCAGCTCAGTTATAGACCTTGTGTCTGGAGATTACAGTTTATTTATACATACCTGCAGCCATGATATTGTTATTATTAATGTTTACTTTAGTATGAGTTTCTGCGGAGCACAGTGACGTTAGTGCTCACGCTCCCACTTTATAATGTTTTTCAGGTGACAGGGTCGGTCCGGAGGAGTGAGCGGAGCAGGTGGTTGTTGGTCCAGTAAATATGTTTTTGCAAACTTATGATATGTATATTATTTACTGTTTTGACTTCCGCTGACGTTTTCAGACTTTCCATCTGGCATGCTAGTTTAAAATTTTGATCCGAACCTTCAGGTCGGATTTATACAGTACGACATGTTAATAAAGGATAATATGTTTTTCTAATTAAGTTAAGTTTAACTAAAAAGTCAACGGATTTTCAGAAAAAAAACGTATTTTCCGTAGCATCCCAAGTTATGTTTTCGCAAATTAATATGGATTACTTAAGAAAGAAATTGCGAAAATCGTACTCTGATTTTAATAAGCTAGTGGGGTGTTACAATTATGTATGAAATTGACAATAGAAGAAAGCCACTTATTAAAAAATATAGCAATGTTCAAGTTCAATCTTAGATAAAATGTTTATTAGATAAAATGTTGATTAGGAGTTAAGGTATATAGAGAAATATGGTTTAATGTGATTATGTATGAAATTGATAATGGAAGAAAGCAACTTATGTTCAAGCTCAATTTTAGACAAAATGTTTATTAGATAAAATGTTGATTAGGAGTTAAGGTATATAGATAAATATAGTTTAATGTGATTATGTATGAAATTGACAATAGAAGAAAGCCACTTATTCAAAAATATAACAATGTTCAAGCTCAATCTTAGATAAAATGTTTATTAGATAAAATGTTGACTAGGAGTTAAGGTATATAGATAAATATGGTTTAATGTGATTATGTATGAAATTGACAATAGAAGAAAGCCACTTATTAAAAAATATAACAATGTTCAAACTCAATCTTAGATAAAATATTTATTAGATAAAATGTTGATTAGGAGTTAAGATATATAGATAAATATGATTTAGTGTGATTATGTATGAAATTGACAATAGAAGAAAGTCACTTATTAAAAAATATAACAATGTTCAAGCTTAATCTTAGATAAAATGTTTATTAGATAAAATGTTGATTAGGAGTTAAGGTATATAGATAAATATGGTTTAATGTGATTATGTATGAAATTGACAATAGAAGAAAGCCATTTATTAAAAAATATAACAATTTCCATTTCATACATTATGAACGGTAATTTAAAGAATAGACTATTATATCATAAGATATAAAATCAAGTATTGGCTTAGGGTTTAGGGTTTAGGGACATTTTAGGGGTATATGCGAGGGGGGTATGCGATTTCGCATATCCCTTTCGCATTTCTACAAGAAAGTTTATTTTTTATTTCTTTCATCTTTCAGTTATGCGAATTTCCGCATATTGTTCGCATACCCCATTGGCACTTCTACTCGAAAGTTAATTTCTTATTTCTTTTTTATTTCTTGCATCTTTCATTATGCGAGGGGGTATAAGAATTTCCGAATATTGCTTGCATACCCCCTTCGCACTTCTACTCGAAAGTTTTTTTTTTTCCTTTCATCTTTCAGTTATGAGAATTTCCGCATATCGCTCGCATACCCCATTCGCACTTCTACTCGATTTTTTTTTAAATTCTCTATTCTGCAACATACAAAATTGCGACATACAAATGTCGCATATTATTCTCCGAGTTGGTGCATAATAAATTTTTTGAAATTTTGAAACTGCTGACAGTTTGGAATAATGGAACGTTACAGCCGATTTCGAAGCGTCTTTGCCGATTTTTGAAGCATCGTTTCCTCCGTCTACATAAAGCAAGTAATCTTCGATCCTTATCTCATGCCCCTTCTCTTTCTTCCCCTCCGGCCCCCAGAACTCTTTGGTAATGGCCCTCCATTTTTCCTTCTCTTGTATATGAGAAGCAATTCGCCGGAGATAAACTAGTATTACAAAAATTCTTTCTTTCGACCCGTGAGACAATCTTTTATGATTACTGTGTCCGAGTTGAGAACTCCTAACCTTCGAATTCGTCGGAGGAAAAAATTCAACAAGCAGAAATTCCGCTATCTTAAAGATCAAACCTCCGGGCCCGGGTATTGCCGGATCAACTGTGGGAAGGTTGAAGGTCGGCCAGGTTTTCCTAACAGAGGAACGTGGTTGGTCGACGTGGATCTCTTCCCCGAACCTGTCTGAGCCCATCGGTTGAGAGCGTGGTGGTCGGGGCCGAGCTCATGCTGGAGTTTTACCTGGAACTCCACAAACAAGCTCGGCCCACGACTCCTCTTTCTGGAGTTTGACTACTCCGTTAGCTCGTCGGCTCTCTCGTCCTAGCTTTTGTTAGGCTGGTCCTTCGATTTTTTTTAACTTTGTAATCGGCTAGGGTTGAAGCGCCTGCAAAAGCAGTAGTGTAAGGATTTATGTTCGATCGTTTATTCTACGAAATACATTCTTCGCATATTATTCACCGAGTTGGTGCATAATAAGTTTTTTTTTGTAGAATTTATGTTTATGAAAATTCTTGTTTAGGCTAATGAAACTGAGACTATAAGTCAAAAATATTCCGCACAACAACCGCATAACACTCCTAGTGTAATCGAAGTATATTTTTTTTTTAAAAATAAATTATTTTTTGAAATTTTCTATACTGCGAAATACCAACTCGCGTATTATTCGCCTAGTTGGTGCATTATAAGTTTTTTTTTTTTGTAGAATTTAATTTTTGGAAAATTCAAACCGTTTAGGCTAAATGAACTAGTCGAAAATATTCCGCACAACAAACGATAACACTCGTAGTATAGTCGAAGAATATTTCTTTTTTAAATTTATTTTTGGAAATTTTCTATTCTGCAAAAGACAAACGTCGCGTATTATTCGCCTAGTTGGTGCATAATAAGTTTATTTTTTAGAATTTTTATTTTTATGAAAATTTCTAAACAGTTTAGGCTGATGAACCTGCAACAATTAGTCGAAACAATTTCACATACAAACCGCATAACATTCATAGTATAATCGAAGAATTTATTTAAACAAAAATTGTTTTTTGAAATTTTGTATTCTGCGACACACATAATTGTGACAAACAAACGTCGCATAGTTCATTTGCAGGTCAACCACAGGATATTCGCAGACCCCTTTTTGTGTAAAACAATTATTATTAAATAATTATTAAAATATTTTGTGATCGAAATGGTATGTGCGATTCTTTATACGACCGTCTCACGACGAATATGCTCGCAGGTCACCTGCAGGGTATTAAACTGCGAAAGAGATACGGAAACTAAACCATTACATTTATTTGCTCATTAAAAATACATCGTAATTGCGAAAGTATGGCGCTTGTCCCGCAAATATTACTCGACTGCTGTTTTTTCGCATATTTTGTCGTATATTTTATTATTTAAAACAAAGAAAAAAAGAGAAAGTGAAACGTCTCATATACGCTACTTTAAATGTTACACTTCTCCAGTGAATAAAATAAAAAAGAAAAAGGGGCGAAAATATTGGGATTCCATCTTGCGACATTAATTCGCATAGATAGAAGCAAAAGAACTGTTAGAAATAAAAAGAAAAAAAGAACCAAAAAGGTTGAACGTGAACGACGTCATGGCCTTTTTTGGAGATAATGAAGATTTCACGAATTAAGCTTTTCACGTGGCTGGCTGCCAAGCGGGTGCCCTAACGGCTATTGCGGCTGGCGACTCAACGGCTGCCGTAACGGGTCTGGAGGTCATCTCTTCTGGAGAGGTAACTTCCATTTGTTGCAGTTATTTAATTTAAGTTATTTAATTTCATCTGCTTTAATAGTTAAGAAATAGTTTTTGTTATATGATAATGCATAAGTAATTTGTTTTGAATAATTAACAACAACAACAACAACAACAACAACAATGAAATTGTTTAGGATTCGTGGTCGTACAACAAACAGGGACTGATAGATAAATATGAAGGGCTGAAGATCAACGTTTACAGCCGACAGTGGATATGTTCTGATATCAAGAACGAGTTGGGCCTCGTTGAAGGGGCCTTGACTGCTTTCCAGGGCTCGTTCTTTGGTCCGTTCTTCCAGTTTTGTGATAATGTTAATGTTCCTGCAAAGGCAATTCATGGGGTTCTTTCGCGCGAGGTGACTTGTGTCGGTCAGAACCCGAATGAGATGTGGTTCCGTATTGGTAACCATTTTACCTGATTCTCCGCCCATGAGTATGTTGTGGTGACCGGGCTTGCTTTTGGATCGTCTGCGTTTCACCTGAACTCAGCACCTCCTCCTCCATTGTCGATTTTCTATGAGAGATATAAAGAGAAGCGGTTCACTATACAGCAGTTGCGTGATGACTTCAAGGCGAGGCAATTCCGTCACTCTCGGGATATGATAGTGAGAGTGGCGAAGATGCTAATGCTAATGTACTTTATCATTCCTCATTACGACAAGAAGCATCGGTATACTGATACCTGCTGTTGGGTTTTGCTTAAGGAATACCACATGTGGGAGAAATACCCATGGGGGAGTTACTCATTCAGTACCTGTTTGACTACTTGAAGACGGCCCAGTACAATAAAATAAAATATCATATCTACGTATTTCAATGGGCATTTCTAGTATGGTGCTATGAGGCAATCCCTAAATAAGGTAAAACATGTTGAACATGTACCTCGGTGGGACATCCACCATGGCTGGTTCACTAGGAACTGAAGAAGGTTACACTTTCAGATACATTTTTTGACAAACATGTATTATTTGATCCTAAACATTTTTTATTATTATTGGAATCGTTAGCAAGTGATATCCAAAATTCTTTTTTAAGTTTTAACGATTTCTAATGATTTCTTTATTTTTATGCTCTATTTTTTAAAATTTAGTTGGAGGTGAATGAGACGCTGCCGCTGAATGAGGATGAGATTGGCGTGTTGGACCTCTCGAATTTGAATGTTCAGGGGCCTCGATTTTTGAGACGGGCTAACCCAGCCAGTCGCCGGGAGAAGGCGAGGCCAACAGATGGGTCGGCCTTTGTTGAGGATATTCGCGCGTGCGTATGGGCTGAAATGGCTAATGTTATAGCCAAAATTTCCTGTGAGGTGTCAGCAATCATTCTACGGGAGGTGCCGACTATTATTCGACAGAAGTTGGCCAATCTTTTGCACCCCCATCGGAGACAGCCTCCTTCCCAGTCCGAGCCAGCCGTCAACTCGACAAGACAGTGTTCCGCCACCCCCTCCCATGAGAGACAGCGTTCGCCCTCCATCTCTCATGAAAGCCAGCATTCCCATACCCCTTACATAATAAGAGACAGCGTTCCCCCTCCACCTCCCATGAGAATCAGCATTCCCCCACCTCCTCCCATAATAAGAGACAGCGTTCTCCCTCCACCTCCCAGGAGATCCAACATTCCCTCACCCCCTCCTGTAAGAGACAACGTTCTTCCACTCCCACCTCCGAGACAGTCGCCGCCAACCCATCCACCTCCGAGACAGTCATTTATCCCACCTTCACCTTCGAGACACCCCTCCCCAATCCCGTCCCTGAGACAGTCGTCTATCCCACCTCTACCTCTGAGACACCCCTCCCCAATCCTCTCACCGAGACAGTCACCGATCCCATCTCCAAGACACCCGTCCCTCCCACCTCCACCTCCGAGACACCAGTACTGCAGTCCACTTCTTCTCCGCAGTCCTCGTCTTTTGAGATTAAAGTTGATCGACAAAGACGACCAAGACGTGCTGTTGTAAGTCCATATCGACCCGAGGAGAACAAACGGTATGCCAAAAATGAACGCGAGTTTGAAAGGTTCCTCAAATCCACGAATAAAGAAATGTAAGTACATCCAAAAGATCTTTTATTGTTTATATTTAAAAAATAACTTTCTATTATATTATTTAATAGGAGGAATGTCGGTGTTCCATATTTGGTGGACCAGGACTGGTTTCAGCAGTTGCTTGATCCGACTACAATGATGTTGGACGAGGTATGTGTATGTTAGTCTTGTAATATCTTAACGTATAAAAATGAATTGATGGATAATGTTTGGTTTGATTTTATAAAACAACACATGAATGCATACTTGGGGATTATGCGAAGCAATCCACACTTTTTAAAATTGCTGCCAAAGGACGAGATGTTGGGCACTTATACCATCGTGTCGACTACATTTTTTGTGAGATAATTTTAATCCTTTCTCTTTTCTTTGTCATTTGATTTTTATTAATAATTATATTAATAACATTATTATTTATTAGTTTTTTGTATTTTATATAGTTGATGCTGGAGGAATTGGAGAAGGAGATCGATAAGGGGGGACTGGACCCGGCCTCGGAGACCCTCCAATCTTTGATTCGCATTGCGAATGAGGGGGTCAGCGGTTGGGGGAATCCGTGTCCTTGGAGAGGGATTCAATCTGTAAGTTTTTAATGATTCCGAATCAATTAATATTGCAATTTTTCCTAAAAAAATAGTAAATATCTCACAACTCAATGCAACAGATTATTGGAGTAGCGAATTTGTCCCAGTACTACGTAACTGTCCAGATCTTTTCATTCAAGGGGACGATACGTGTGCTTGACCCCCTACGGCATACGTATTTAGAAAAGAAGAACGAGAACTTCGCGTCAAAGCACTCCAAAAAATCCAAAATCTAATTCTAGTGATTGCGACGTATGCGGGAGTAGATGGAGTGAGAAAAAAGTTTGAATTGAAATTCATGGACCCCAAAAATACTATCTTGCAACATGATAGAATTTCTTGTGGTGTATGAGCTGTGGAGATGGTACGAACATTGCTAATTGGGAAGAAGTGTTTAGACAAGTCTAACAAGCAATTGGCTGAGCTAATGCGGTGCACAATTGCTCGACAAATTTTTCAGTTTAGTACAGAACCAGAAACAATTACCGCCCCAGTTCTTTAATGATTCGTGTAATACATTTTTTTCCATTTTATTATATTTTTGGTGTTTGTTGTATGTATGTGGAATTTCTCATACCTTAAAGAAAAGAATTAAACAAATTTAAACGATGAAAGATGAAAGAAATAAAAAATAAACTTTCGAGTAGAAGTGCAAAGGGGGTATGCGAGCAATATGCGGCAATTCTCATAGCCCATCGCATAACTGAAATAACTGAAAGATGAAAGAAATAAAAAATAAACTTTCGAGTAGAAGTGTGAAGGTGGTATGCTAGCAATATGCGGCAATTCGCATAACCCATCGCATAACTGAAATAACTGAAAGATGAAAGAAATAAAAAATAAACTGTTGAATAGAAGTGCGAAGGTGGTATGCGAGCAATATGCGTAAAGCATAACTGAAAGATGAAAGAAATACGAAAATAACTTATTATGCACCAACTCTGCGAATAATATCCGACATTGATATGTCGCAGTTGTGTCGCAGAATAACTTTTTCGACTAATAGTCGCAGATTCATTCGCCTAACAAGAATAACTATTTAATGGGCGATGAACCGCGATTGACCGAATCGTACCGCATATTCACCGCAGAACAGTCGCATACATTAACTCATAATTTTCTCGCCCATGCTCATACCTGTCGCCTATTTATAGCATAGTTCATCGCATATGTCTTCGTACTTTCGAGGGTGAAAGACTTAGCTTTTTATTGGGTGGTGTGAAAAACTTAGTATGACTTCAAAATAGGGTGAAAATAGCTATTTTCACTTTACTTGAAATAGCAACTAAAAATTAGCAAAACAAACATTTGGTTTCCCGCCTAAATTATTTACTACATTGAGTAATATTTTTAGCCAAAATTTGAAAAATCCCACGGAAATTAATATAATTAATTTTCATATTCATTTTATTCAAATATTGCGGCTATTACTTTTATTAGTCGCATGATTTAAATTTGAAATATAATATATTGAAAATAAATTGCAGCAATTACATTTATTAGTTGAATGGTTTATATTTGGTATATAATATATTTTAGAAAATAAAATTTTATTTCAAATTAAAATAAAAAATAATTATTCATAACTTACAAGTCAATATTAATGTGGACGTAAACAAAATAGTCAATTACTTATAGTTTAATAAATTACTCAATAAATTACGGGTCAATATTTACTTGGACGTAAATGAAACAGTCAATTATTTATAATTTAATAAATTACTCATCTAATTAATTTTTTTTATTTGAATAGTTTATATAAAATAAATTAATTTAAGTAATAAAACATTACAAATTTTATATTTATACTTATTATTTACATAGGTTGTTAAATATATGATAACATTTTATCAAAATAATTATTTTGTGGAATCACATTATAGTTGTAACGCCCAGTATATTTTTTTTATCTATGGAGCTCGACTTTATTTCCATAAATATTAAGTTTCCTAATTTGATGCATTCATTATTATTATTTTCATTAAATTAAATAATTAGTATTAAAGGCTAAGTCATGGAGAATCTATTCGATTTTAATTATTAAAGTCAGATTTAATTAGCCCAAGTGTCGGTTGTATTTTTAGAACCAAGCATTTGATTTATCGAGATTTTATTAAAGCTAATCGTAGCCGAATAATTTATTTATTCGAGCCCAATTATTCTAGTAGAGTTGACCGATTAATTTAATTAGTTCGAGTTCGACTAATATCATTAACCGGATATTTAATTTCCTAGTCCATATCCGATTTTAAAATCGAGCCCAAGTGTTGAGATTTTTCCTAGCCCGATTATATAGTTCGTTTTTCAACCCCAATCGTTAGGAAATTAAAGCTCGATTTTTTACCCAAATGGGACACAAAACCCTAATTTTTCCCCCTACTATAAATAGAACACTCATCACACTTTCTCCTTCACCATCATCTTCAACCATACATCATCTACTCCCTACCACCAAGTAACCGGCCAAAATCCGGCGAGTTCCCAGCGACCCAACCACCGACGCTGCCCCGAGCTCACGCCAAGCACCTCAACCCGCCGCTGCTCCAAGCCCAGCTCCGGTTAGCAGCTCCTCCACACCGGCGAACCCACCTCACGCCGAAAAATCACGACCCAACCCGTCGTTCGCGACTCCCAAGCTCAGCCGCCGGTAAGTCACGACCACAGCCCGCTTCCAAGCTCCGACATCGCGACCCCAGCTCGCCGGAAAAACCTGCGACCTTGGGGCCTCCCATGCCCATCCCGTCGCAGCTCACGTCCTCGCCGTCCGCGACCGGTTCGAGCCACATGCCACCGGTTCTAGCCCCAACAGTTGCAGTCCGAGTCCACACGAGAGCTCAGTCTGAGTCGGCCGAGTTCCGCCGCGTCTAGCCCGAGTCTGCAGCTCCCGACTCCGGCTCCAGCCTTCTCGCGTCCGTGCGACGCCTCCTAGCCATCGCCAACCCGAGATTCGGCCGGTTCAGGCCCAGTCAACTCGGCACCGAGTTGACTCGGTCCGAGTTGACCCGCTCCAGCACCAAGAACTGACCCGGTCTGACCCAGCTGTGTTAGAGATATGTTGTAAAAGCTATGTTTTGCAGATTCCATTTTAATCTGGCCATCATGTTTCAGTCAAAGTACATATGTTTGCAGTTTATTTATTTATGCAAATCATACTCCATGTCTTATATTCAGATAGTGTGGTTCGAAGTGTTTCGAACGGAAAGATCACCTATCGGTTCTTATAAAGACTAAACTATTTGTTCACAGTCTAGACAGGCAGTGAGACCCTTCTTGGAAAAAGACTGTAGTGTATTCTTGATTAAGTTGGTCTTTGACTGAAGAATTACACTACCACTTATGTTATGTGTTCAACAGGACCACAGAAGGATAAGGTTATGAGACTCACTGATTGTTGTTGTAACCTAGACCTTTAGTGATTGATGCGTTCTCTTAAGCTGTAAGATAATATAAAATAGGCATATATATTATCTCTTATTTATTTGATTTACCAAGTGATTCCTATTTTATTAGGATGACATACCAGGTATTTTAGTAAGCAAGAATAATTATATGATGTGCTATTATAAATTATTTATGGTCACTATGTTCCAGTGCGCTGGATTGATGACGTCCCCGAATGAGCTCAGGAATGTACATTATGTTAAACCCTGCAGGTAGACGATTGCCTGACATAATGGTTAGGGTTCTGAGTGCTACTAATTTCGGAAATGAATAAGAAGTTGATTGATTATTTTGTCAGTAATTTAATTAATCAACGGACGTTATATCTTAAACATAGGGAGGTAAATCGATCAATCGGATTAATATTATTTAATCATAGAGGCTCGATTTTATTGGTAAAATAGTGTCTAAATGGGGAGAGCAATAATATTACTCTAGTGGGATGTTTTATTATTTAATTCCATTTAAATAAGAATTAATTTTATTCTATATTAATTAATTTAATTAGGAAGTTAATATTCCTACTAGAATCTTCTCTAGTGTTAGGAGACCAAGGAGTCTTCTAGAAGATGAAGATTAGTAGGAGACATATTTCCTACATTGGATTATTATTTGGAGTAGAATTAGGTTTCCTAAATTAAGAATTAATTTTATTCCATGATTACTAATTTAATTAGGAAAAGTATTCATACTAGGATCTTCTCTAGTGTTAGGAGACTAATGAGTCTTCTAGAAGAGTGAGATTAGTAAGAGATTTCTTTCCTACATTGGATTAGTATTTGGAGTAGAATTAGGATTCTTAGGCCTAATGGGATAAGCCCATATTTAGCACCTCTTTAAGGTCCCTAATGGAGCCTATAAATACACCAAGTCCCAATCTCTTGATCATGATTATGCTGGCCGATGTTTTCACTCCTACACACGTGAGAAATAGCATTGTTCGAGAGTTGGGGAGATTCAATTAAATGCTCCACCAAGTTTAATCAAAATAGGTGTTTAGGTAATCCGTTAGAAGGCCTTTTGGTACAATATACTTGAGGTCGTTTTTATTCTTTTATGAGTTAAAGTGCAAATAATTATGATAGTCCCAAAGGATAAGGTCGTTTTTATTCTTTTATAAGTTAATTGCGCTGGCCAAAAGATGAAACCGACTATTAGTTAAGTATTGCTCGGCAGTATGTTAAGCTAATGGGATTTATCCCTCCTCTTGCGAATGTTTGAACCGTAGACGTCCACACTCCGTGGGCTGCGGGGATTTGGTGTTTTGAGGTGTTGGTGAATTTATTTGAAAATTGTGACATGGGATCAATATTTGATGTTTAAATTCAAAACTACTTAGACTGAGTAAAGACTACGTTTGTATGATCCCAGGAATTCAAAATGTCTTTCAATCCGTTGTCCGTAATTCTCAAAGAAAACAAACTTATTGGTCCCAATTATATTGACTGGAAAAGGAACTTGAATATTGTGTTAACTGCTGAGGGGTACAAATTTGCTACTGTTGAGGCTTATCCGGTTGTGCCTGCTGACAATGCACCAGACCAAGAGAAAGAGGAGTATGCTCGGTGGAAAAAGGCTGACTAGATGGCGAAGTGTTACATCTTGGCATCTTTGTCAAATGTACTTCAACATCAACATCAGTCTATGAACACTGAGGCAGACATACTTCTCAATCTCAAGGAGTTATTTAGTCATCAGTCGCGAGCTGCCCGACAATAGGCCATGAGGGTTCTGATGAACATGACCGTAAGGGAACATGTTCTTGCTATGATGGCCCAGTTGAATGAGCTGGAGGTTCTTGGGGCTTTTATTGACGGGGAAACCCAGGTCGATATAGTGCTCCAGTCTTTGCCGAAGAGCTTCGAGCAATTCCCGTTGAATTACAACATGAACAAGATGTTGATGACTCTTCCGGAACTTATCTCTGAACTTCAGTCGGCAGAGGGCATGTTTCGTCAGAAGACCCAAGCGATGGTGGCCCAGCTGGGAGAAGCTTCCACTTCAAAGGCTCCTAAAGGCAAGAAGAGGAAGAAGTCCGTAGGAAAGGGCAAGGCGGTCATGAATGACGCGCATCCTCGACAGAAGGCGAAGAAGCCGCAAGGCAAGTGCCACAAATGCCAGCAGAAAGGACACTGGAAGGCGGACTGCCCTCTCCTCAAGAAGTTCGACAAAGGTATATCTTTTTCTTTAGTCGTTGAAATATGTTTAGCGGTGTTCTCTACCGGTACCTGGTGTGTAGATACAAGATCCACTTATCATGTCTGCAATTCAATACAGGGGTTCCAAGAAACCAAGCAACTTAGGGAAGGAGAAGTTACATCTACTTGGGCGATGCTAGTAGAGCGTCTGCAGGTACAGCGGGAGACGTCTATTTTGATTTTGGCTTAGATAGGTCTAGTTTTGAAAGATTGTCTTTATGTTCCTAGTTTTGGAAAGAATTTGATTTCAGTTTCTAAGTTGTTTATGAACGGTTTTTCTACTACTTTTGATAATGAAGTTGTTATTCGTTTTTGTAAAAAGTTCATATGTTCTGGTTCATTAGTTGACAATCTATACATTCTAGAATCTAAGTCATCTCCACTGCAACGGAAACAATTACTTAATTCATCATCTAATCTAAATTAGGGCTGGCATTTTTTGACCGAAAACCAAAAACCGAACCGAACCGACGATAAAATAAACTGAACCGTACCGAATTATTTATAACGGTAATCAACTATCGGTTATTGACTTGTTATCGGTTTGGTATCGGTTCCGGAACCATAAAGGTTCAGTTTTATCGAACCGAACCGATAAGGAATTAAAAAAAAATTATAATACTTAATACTTATATATATGTTCACTCTCCATTTTAACTTACTGTGTGTATATATGTATTAACTATATTTCACTCTCCTCTTAGTTAACAATCAATAAAGTTAATTTCACTCAACACAGTTCATACTTCATATAAACTCAAACAAACACTGGCCTTCTTTATAACCGATGGAGATTAAGGTTGCAAGGACCAACATCAACCAAAGCCAATGGTGGTGGTGGTGGGTTTCTACCCTCTATTGTTGCGGATATGGCCGGAGAAGATGGGGATCAGATCCAGGCCCGAAATCTGGTGAATTGAACATTCCGCTGGCGATTTCCAGCCCAACTACGGATGAACGACCACTGACCCGATTCGATGAAGTGACGGCGAGAGGGCGTACTCTAATTGAGTTTGATTCTTAATTTTTTGGGTGCACGGTTGGGGGCTAAACCTAAATTTCTTGTTGTTCTCAGATCTGGAACCTCTAATTGTTGAAAATTGTTTGTCCTTGTGGTTGATTATAACTGATTTTGCTAGTAGACTTGGTGTAGAATTGTATTGATTGAGGAAAGGTGTAAATTGAGGAAAATCTGTGGGAAGAAAAGTTGATAAACGATTTATTCCTTTCCTATTCTTTTTCTTTCTCTTAATTCGGTAAAAACCGAAAAGAATTAGTTACCGAACCAATTTTTCAATTACCGAATATTCGGTAACCGAAGTCATATCGGTTCGGTTTCGGTAGCAAATTTTTACAAACCGAATTATTCGATTCGGTATCAGGTTAATGTTATCGGTTCAGTAACCGAACCGATACCAGCCCTAATCTAAATAAGAGAAAGGAACCTTCCAAAATGAACGAAACATATCTTTGGCATCTAAGACTTGGTCATATTAACCTTAGGAGGATAGGGTCGTTAGAAGTCGAGCCTTTTCCAAATTGTGTATCTTGCCTGGAAGGCAAAATGACTAAGAGGGTTTTTAGTTCGAAGGGGCATAGAGCCGAAGATGTGTTAGGGCTAGTTCATTCCGATCTATGTGGTCCTATGAGTTTTCAAGCGAGAAATGGTTTCGAGTACTTCGTTACATTTATCGATGATTACTCGAGATATGGGTACATTTTCCTTCTGCACTGCAAGTATAAATGCTTTGAGAAGTTCTTAAAATATAAGGCAGTTGTGGAAAAGCAGTTAGGAAAAAGTATCAAGTCATTACGATCAGATCGTGGTGGCGAATATCACTCGAATGAATTTAAGAACTACTTGACGGATAATGGGATTACGTCCCAGCTGACTGCGCCTGGCACGCCTCAGCAGAATGGCGTAGCAGAACGAAGAAATATGACTCTTATGGAAATGGTTAGGGCAATGATGAGTTATAGTACTTTACCAGATTCGTTTTGGGGATACGCCCTAGAAACAACGGTATACATTTTGAATAGAGTACCTTCTGAATCAGTACCGTCTACACCATTGGAGTTGTGGTCTGGGCATAAGCCCAGTCTAAGGCATCTCAAGATTTGGGGTAGTCCAGCACACGTGCTGAGAACCGATATTGATAAGTTGGAACCGAGAACAGAAGTAAGGCTGTTTGTGGGATATCTAAAGGAAACGAAAGGTGGTATATTTTATAGTCCCGAGAACCAGAAAGTAATCGTTAGCACGAATGCCAGGTTCTTGGAAGAAGACTATGCTTTAGATCATAAGCCCAGTAGTAGACATGTCCTCGAGGAGTTAAAGGGAGTGAGTACTTCAGTACCGAGTGCGCTAGACGTTACACCACAAAATACTGCAACACGTATCGCTGATGATGCACCTGAGCAGGCATTACCTCGTCGTAGTAGGAGGGTTATCCGGCAGCCCGAATGGTTCATGGGTCTGGGAGAGTCTTCTGAGACCGACCCGGACATTCTTGAATCTGACCCATGGACTTACCATGAGGCACTCCAAGATCGGCACTCCAAGGCGATAAAATCTGAAATAGGGTCAATGGACTCTAATCAGGTCTGGGATCTTGTAGAGCCACCTAGTGGCGTTCGCACCATTGGATGCAAGTGGTTCTATAAGAGAAAGAGATGAGCAGATGGGAAGGTTGAAACCTTCAAAGCTAGGCTTGTTGCGAAAGGTTACACTCAGAAAGAAGGGATCGATTATGAGGAAACCTTTTTGCCCATAGCGATGCTCAAATCCATCAGGATTCTCTTGGCTGTAGTCGCTCATATGGATTATGAAATTTGGCAAATGGATGTTAAGATTGCTTTCCTTAACGGGAATTTGGACGAGAACATCTAGATGCAGCAACCAGAAGGATTTATTGCAAAGGGCCAAGAGCATCTGGTCTGCAAGCTGAAGAGGTCCATTTATGGGCTGAAGCAGGCTTCGAGGTCTTGGAACATCCGTTTTGACGAGGTTGTCCAATCATATGAATTTACCCAATATCCGGATGAGCACTGTGTACAAGAAAAATGATGGAAACGTGGTGGTGTTTCTTGTGCTGTACATGGATGACGTATTTCTCATTGGAAACAGTGTGAAGATGTTATCAGACGTAAAGGTATGGTTATCCAAGCAGTTTGATATGAAGGATTTGGGAAAAGTATGACATGTTCTCGGAATCAAGGTCATTCGTGATCGAGAGAAGAGAAAGTTGTGCCTATCCCAATCCACATACATAGACACTGTCCTAAAGCATTTCAACATGCAGGATTCCAAGAAAGGGGATTTACCCTTTCGGCACGAAATACCTCCATCTAAGAAGATGTCCCCGAAGACACCTCAAGAGGTAGAGGACATGAAGGCAGTTCCTTATGCATCGGCAGTAGGAAACGTCATGTATGATATGTTGTGCACGCGACCTGATATTTGTTATGTCGTGGGCATGGTAGCAAGATATCAGAGTAATCCAGGACCGAAAGCATATACTCAAGTACCTACGTAGGAATAAGGAGTACATATTGATTTACCAGACAGATGAATTTCTTCCGTTGGGTTACATCGATTCTGACTTCCAGGCAGACCGGGACGAAGCAAGTCGACCTCAGGGTTTGTGTTTACTTTAGGAGGAGGAGCCATAGTATGGAGAAGTGTCAAGCAGAAATGTGTGGCAGACTCAACCATGGAGGCTGAGTATGTAGCAGCCTCAGAGGCAGCGAAAGAAGCTATCTGGCTCAGGAATTTTCTCCTCGACCTTGATGTGGTACCGAGTTTGCCCGCTGCGATTACAATGTTCTGTGATAACAGCGGGGCAGTAGCAAATTCCAAGGAGCCACAGACTTATAAAGCGAGTAAACACATAGAGCGAAAGTACCACCGGATACGAGAAATCGTTAGACGAGGAGAAGTCGTTGTTGCCAAGATACAGTCAGAGGACAACCTAGAAGATCCTTTTACGAAGTGCCTACCGGCGAAAGTCTTTACAAGACACGTAGAAGGAATGGGAGTCAGATGTTAGGGCGACATAGTAGACTAGTCTTTGAGAATTAGATTGAAAGAAATTGTGGTTAGTTTGTTTAGCCATGAGCTTATAAAGCATAATTGGGAGATTGTTAGAGATATGCTGTAAAAGCTATGTTTTGCATATCTATCGATTCCATTTTGATCTGGCCATCATGTTTTAGTCAAAGTACGTATGTTTGCAATTTATTTATTTATGCAAATCATACTCCATGTCTTATATTGAGATGGTGTGGTTCGAAGTGCTTCGAACAGAAAGATCACCTATCGGTTCCTTATAAAGACTAAACTATTCGTTCACAGTCTAGACAGACAGTGAGACCCCTCTTGGAAAAAGACTGTAGTGTATTCTTGATTCAGTTGGTCTTTGACTGAAGAATTACACTAGCACTTATGTTAAGTGTTGAACAGGACCACGGAAGGATAAGATTATGAGACTCACTGATCGTTGTTGTAACCTAGACCTTTAGTGATTGAAGCATTCTCTTAAGCTGTATGATAATATAAAATAGGCATATATATTTATCTCTTATTTATTTGATTTACCAAATGATTCCTATTTTATTAGGATGACATACGAGGTATTTTGGTAAGTAAGAATAATTAGATGATGTGCTATTATAAATTTTTTATGGTCACTATGTTCCAGTGCGCTGGATTGATAACGTCCCCGAAATGAGCTCAGGAATGTACATTATGTTAAACCCTACAGGTAGACGGTTGTCTGACATAATGGTTAAGGTTCTGAGTGGTACAAATTTCAGAAATGAATAAGAAGTTGATTGATTATTTTGTCAGTAATTTAATTAATCAACGGATGTTATATCTTAAATATAGAGAGGTAAATCAATCAATCGGATTAATATTATTTAATCATGGAGGCTCGATTTTATTGGTAAAATAGTGGCAAAATGGGGAGAGAAATATTATTACTCTAGTGGGATGTTTTATTATTTAATTCCATTTAAATAAGAATTAATTTTATTCCATATTAATTAATTTAATTAGGAAGATAATATTCCTACTAAAATCTTCTCTAGTGTTAGGAGACTAAGGATTCTTCTAGAAGATGAAGATTAGTAGGAGATATATTTCCTACATTGGATTATTAATTGGAGTAGAATTAGGTTTCCTAAATTAGGAATTAATTTTATTCCATGATTACTAATTTAATTAGGAAAAGTATTCCTACTAGGATC
>CACSLK010021015.1:85366-106217 GCA_902706635.1 Striga hermonthica | reverse complement strand
GGCGTGCTGTTGGGCACTGCCTGTGGCCGACTGGCATGCGGACATACGCACCGGCATGCACTACTGCACACTGGCGTGCGCGACTGCTTGTTGGTGTGTGGAAACGCACTGCCAACTGACTGCTGCTGCGGCCAGCTATGCGAGACGCCTCACGGGTATGCAGGCACGCTGTCCATCCGTACTGTCTGACTGCCGTCAGGCTGCTGCCGCTATGTGCGGGCAGCGCGACCACGACCGGCCCTTGCCGGCCGTCCAGCAACTTCCTTCGGAAACTCCAATATGACTCAACATGATTAAACATAACATGATCAAATATACTCAATTTGCTCAACATCATGAACTTTGCTCCAACGAGATGTGCATGGTCGTGGCTTGCGCACCATGCGCTGCCTACGGCTTTTAAGCCATTTTCTCGACCGAACAAGAAATTCTCTCGACACCTATGAACTAACTTAACATGAAATGACATATAACTATCAAATAAACATGAATTGCTTGGGAGTTAACGGATAAAACTGGACTTCACTCGGTCATGGCTTATCATGGCCTAAACCGAACTTAACTTGGCTTTTCATGATTCAAATGACATGAACTGAACATGGTAAACCTAAACTGATCATATTAACATGGATAGATGAGGAAGATGATGTTACCTTTTCAAACTCTCGAACAATTATGCGAGATCTCTCGACCCTAGCTTGCTTCCGCATGCGTGTGTGTTTGTCGTGCGATAAAATTCCTTAACCTCTCTTAATCTCACTTAGTATTTGCTTAGTATATAGCTTAAGTAATAAGCTATATTTTTACCTTAACCTTTGATTTTATAGAGAAGGAACGAGGGTGAATTTGTGGTGAAAATCCTTGGCCAATGGCCGTGCGCCACTTGCCGCACGCCTAAGGCCCAAGGTGGCACTTTGTGTGCTTAGTCACCACTTGCATAAGCTTAGTCACTCCTCAAGCCCTCTCAAGCTTCCACATGTTACTAGCTATGATAACTTCTCACGTGAAAGTTGAAGAGAGCAATAACTCTCGACACTTACTTTGGCATGAGGTAACCGCACGGTTTAGGCGTGATAAGCATACTTATGCATGAACTAAACACCATAGCTTAGTGTTAAGGATATGCATGCTGACGTGCATGCAAGCCGTGCTAAGGACGTGAGTTAAGCGTGCCCAATCCAACTTAAGCTTAGCTAATGCACTATTAACATGATCTCTTGATAATACACGACGATTAACATATAATCAAGAATGATTAAGCTCGGTAAACTATTTATCGAGCGATTGAACATGGATTAATTATCAAAAATTTATTCCGAGCATAAACGTGACATTCAAAAATTAATTTGAACGTTCTTGACTTGGATAAATAGTTCCGAACGATAATGCTTAATAAAATAAATATTTCGGAACTAAACGTGAAATTACATTAATAACATGATGGGCTATTACAACTTTCAAACATAATAATCACATTAAACAATATTTATCTATATACGTTAACTCATAATCCACATTTTATCTAAGATTGAGATTGAACATTATTATATTTTTTTAATAAGTGACTTTCTTCTATTATTACTTTAAAACATAATAATCACATTAACAATATTTATCTATATACCTTAACTCATATTCCACATTTTATCTAAGATTGAGATTGAACATTATTATATCTTTTAATAAGTGGCTTTCTTCTATTATCACTTTCAAACATAATAATCACATTAAACAATATTTATCTATATACTTTAACTCATAATCCACATTTTCTCTAAGATTGAGATTGAACATGATTATATTTTTTTTAATAAGTGGCTTTCTTCTATTATCACTTATAAACATAATAATCACAATAAACAATATTTATCTATATACTTTAACTAATAATCTACATTTTATCTAAGATTGAGATTGAACATTATTATATTTTTTAATAAGTGGCTTTCTTCTATTATCACTTTCAAACATAATAATCACATTAAGCAATATGTATCAATATATCTTAACTCATAATCCACATTTTATCTAAGATTGAGCTTGAACATTGTTATATTTTTTAATAAGTGGCTTTCTTCTATTGTCAATTTCACATTAAACCATATTTATCTATATACCTTAACTTCTAATAAACATTTTATCTAAAATTGAGCTTGAACATTGTTTTATTTTTTAATAAGTTGGCTTTCTTCTATTGTCAATCAATTTCACATTAAACCATATTTATCTATATACCTTAACTCCTAATAAATATTTTATCTAAGATTGAGCTTTCTTCTATTAGTAATTCATTGGGCGAAATTTTTTCCCTCCATAATTTCAGGTATGCGAATGATATGCGATTTATCGCACATTGTCGCCGTGATGCAAATAAAGGTTGGCAGCTTGCGTCTTTTCGACTCTCAATTAAATGACATTCGGCACATTAAAAATAATTTTTTATTTTACGTATATGTTTTTAAACAAATATGCGAAACATAATGCAATTTACTGTCAATACGTTATGCAAGTGAAATGCGATTCATCGCATTTTGTTCGCAGTTCTGCGAATTTGAAGAGTCGCCTCTTCTCCGAAACGTCCCCTCAGTCTTCGGTGCATAATAACGGCGTCCATAACAAGGAGGATAGATATCTTCTTTAACCAGATATGCGAAATCATTTATTGTCATAAAGTTATGCGAATGAAGTGCGATTCATCGCATTTTGTTCGCAGTGCTGCGAATTTGAAGAGTCGCGCTGAAACGTCCCCTCAGGTCTCTGGAAAATTAATAACGGCCCGCGTATCAAGGAGGATAGATAACTTCTTTAACCGGATATGCAAAGTCATTTATTGTCAATACGTTATGAGAATGAAGTGCGATTCGTCGCATTTTGTTCGTAGTTCTGCGAATTTGAAGAGTCGCTCTGAAACGTACCCTCAAGTCTTTGGAAAATTAATAACAGTGCGCGTATCAAGGAGGATAGATATCTTCTTTAACCAGATATGCGAAATTATTTATTGTCATAAAGTTATGCGAATGAAGTGCAATTCATCGCATTTTGTTCTCAGTTCTGCGAATTTGAAGAGGCGCTCCGAAACGTCCCCTCAGTCTTCGACAAATTAATAACAGCGCGCGTATCAAGGAGGATAGATATCTTCTTGAGTCTTCTATAAAAGGTAGCTGAGATGAGACAATTTAATTAGGATCAGTACTATTTTCTCAACATTCTTCAATTCTCGATTTCCCTCAACATGCCGGTCAATGAAGTTTCTTCATGCACAGACTTGTTGAGAAAAATGGAAGGGTGAAGAATTGAGAGATGGGTCCTGATCCTCCTGTTGTCTTTGAGGGCGTGCTCTCTCTCTCCGTCGTAGCCTCCTCAACTTGGAGATCCCACGTCTGCCCAGGCACATGGTCACCTCACATTAGAAGCTAAAAACATTAGAAGTTGAAAAAGCTGTTGGTGACCATGTGTTTCGGAAGACGTCGAATCTCCGGCGAATTGCTTAGTCTTTCGGGGTTTACTAGATTGAGGCACCTACGACGGCGAGAGGGAGCACGCCTTCAAAGACAAAGGTGTTTGTTCTTCTGGGGTATACTACTTTTTTATCGGAAGTCAGACCACTGATATAAATCCCGTTTTCCATTTTCTTCAACTGGTGTACAAAATTCACTAGCAAAGACAGATGTGAAAACGGAGATTGAAAGTCAAACAAGGGATGGCGATTTCGTTCAACTCAAAGACCTATCCCTTCCAACACTAGTTCAACACCATTAACTCTAAAAGTATATTTCCCACAAACAATGGCGAAAAGATCCCGTACCTCCTCTGCAAAGATCCCCAGACTCCTCAGCCCAATTACGTCGCTCATCCTCAGCCGGCCACTTACGAGAGTCAGACTGCTTACTGAGGAAACGGTGAACGTAGTACCGGGGTTTAAGTAGTACCTCATATACTGGAGGGCTTAAAGGTTCAAAGAAAACGGGACAATCCAGAACTTCTGGCTCGGTTATGGTCATTGAAACTTATTACTGAACGTAGCACGGGGTAAATTAGTAGTTGAGTCGATGTAAAGTAGTTGAGTCGATGTAAAATTGCGACATGCATACGTCGCATAGCTTTCGCCTAATTGGTGCATAATTTATATTATAAAAAATTATTCGATGTAAAGTAATTGAGTCGATGTAAAATTGCGACATACATACGTCGCATATTATTCGCAGAATTGGTGCATAATTAATTATAATATTTATTTTTTGGAAAGTTCTTTGTCTGTGAATTAAATATATATTTAAGACTACGTCGCATATCATTCGCAGAATTGCTGCATAATTAATTATAATATTTATTTTTTGCAAAGTTCTTTGTCTGTTAATTAAATATAAATTTAAGACTACGTCGCATATCATTCGCAGAATTGGTGCATAATTAATTATAATATTTAATTTTGGAAAGTTCTTTCTCTCTGAATTAAATATAAATTTAAGACTACGTCGCATATCATTCGCAGAATTGGTGCATAATTAATTATAATATTTATTTTTTGAAAAATTCTTTGTCTGTGAATTAAATATAAATTTAAGACTTCGCATATCATTCGCAGAATTGGTGCATAATTAATTATAATATTTATTTTTTGGAAAATTCTTTGTCTGTGAATTAAATATAAATTGAAAAATACTATTAGATGAATGAACCTGCGATTATTACTTCGAAACAATTCTGCATAAAAACCTCATAACACTCGCACTATAAAGAATAAAATATAATTTTTTATGTTTATTTTTGTAAATTTTCTATTCGGCGACATACGAAATTGTGACATACGAACGTCGCATATTAGTCCCCGAGTTGGTAAATAATTAATTTTATAAAATTAATTTTTGAAAAGTTTTTGATCTGTGACTAAATTACTAATAAATTGAAGACTACTACTATTAGGTCAATGAACCTGCGATTATTACTCGAAACAATTCCGCATAAAATCCACATAACACTATTACAATAACGACTAACATATATTTTTTTATGTTTGTTTTTGTAAATTTTCTATTCTATGACGTACAAAATTACGACATACAAACGTCGTATATTTTTGGAGAGTTGGTAAATAATAATTTTTGAAAATTTTTTATTCTTTGACTAAATTAATAAATTAAAAAAAAACTATTAGGTGAAAAAAGCGGTGCGTTATTACGACATACAAATGTTCGCATATTGATACATTTATGCGAGTTTTATATGGATATGCGATTCGTAACTATGCCAAAACATTACGCATAATCGATAGTTATCTAAGCCTTATAGATTTGGATATGCTAATCGTAAATTATGCGAACATATGCCGCATAGTTGCATACTCATAAATGATGCAGTTTGGATATGCGATAATCTAATTACGCGACAGTTTTTCACATATCCTAAATGATGATGGGGTTGATTTGGCCTGGATATGCGATTAAAAAATATAAATTACTTTTATTTATTTTTTTCATTACGTTATGCGAAAAAAATGCGATTATCGCACTTTGTTCACAGTTCTGCGAATTTCCTTTCAATAATAATTTCCCTTCGAATATTGTCGCTGATTTTGCTGGGAAAACTCTGTTCACGGACATTAATAGTTTAATTGTCCATGCAACATATTGTTTTGTTTTGACATATGAATCATGATTAAACAAACACGTACTTGACAGAAGAAAAAAAATATTTATTATTATTGCAGTCAGTCCAACAAAATAAGCCAAACAACTTTTGATTACATGTCCAGTGGATTCTAAGGGTCGAGATCAATGACTTCCAAGTTTGGTGGTGGTTGATGGATCCGATCATCACCGTCATCGTCTATTTCTTCCTCCCGGATTGGGTCGTCAACCGAAGCACCAGGCCCGCCCTCCAAGTCTATCGCCGCTGCGTTTCGGACGGTAAAAACCTCGTAACATGCATAACTCGGACATTGGTTCAGGACTATTGAAATTTCTGCCCACAAGGAATTGAACACATGGCCTTTGTGTATGTTTGCCTTCTGACGACACCATTTGAAAAACACTTGGTAGCAAATACGTTCCTCCTCCTCTGTCCAGTCCATGCCATGGAAGCGGATCGCGATCTTTTTATGGGGTGAAATCCTTTCCATTTTTCTTTTTATTTTCGCAAACGTGCGCCTCCTTGGTTTTTTTTTTTTATTTTTTAATTTTTTTGGTTGCGATGGAAAGATAGGGTTTTGAGAAGTGAAAGGTCGCCTCTTCAACAAAGAGAATGAAAGGTTAATAAATACATAAAGCATTTAAGGCTAGGTAGATATACATCAGCTCAACAACTAAATGAGGAAGCATGCAAATCATCATTGTTTTTTAGGTGCAAAAGCAGACAATCAATCAACGCGGTGCGTAGTTCTGGGAGTTTTCCTTCTGTCGTTCTGGGAGTTCTCATATCCGTGTGGAGGATTTTCTTCGTAGGGCGAAGGTAGGGCGGGTATTGGGAGTTTCAGTCTACTTCTGTGGGCTTGTTGCTGAGAGGATTGGGGGCTCTTGTAATATGGCTGAGGAATTAGGGTTACATTTGGGGAAAGTTTCTATTGCAGAGGCGGAAAAGCTGATTATTGACATAAAAGAAAAAGATGCTAAGATCAGTGTCGAGGAATGTCGAAGAAGTTTTTTTGGTAAGATAGTGGGGGAGAAGAAGGCTAATTGGCTGGGAATCAAGAGAACGATGGGAATGCTATGGAGATTGGGAAATTCTCTTGAAGTACGGGAGCTCAACTGTAATTATTTCCAATTCATGTTCCCAAATGTTGATGCTTTACGTCGAGTGGACTTGGATCGAAGTTGGATTTTTGAAAGCCAATATCTCATTCTTAGAGAATGGACTACAGGCCTATCTGAGAACCATCCTACCTTTAATGAGCTATCGATATGGGTTCAAGCTCATGGGGTACCAATTAATTGGCAATGCACTGAAGTGGGGATGAAACTTGAGAGAGCTTTTAAAGGTGTTAAAAATGTTATCCTGGCAAGAGCAGGCAATCAAGAAGGAAGGATTATTCATCTGCAAGCTATCCTGGATATACGAGAACCACTACCAAGGTGGACTACTATCAGGCTAGGGGATCAGGTGGTCACAATTCAATTCAAATATGAAAGGATTGTTAGCCTATGCTACTACTGTGGCAAACTTGGCCATGTTGATAAAAACTGCCCCAAACAAAAAGAAGACATAATGAAGAAGAGTGTTAATGAAGGCCAATATGGAGAATGGTTAAAGGCTGCAGAAGGGGTGGTTATATCAGAGTCTCCACCAGCTAGTAAGTTCAGCGAGCCCTCCTCAAGCAGACAGAATGTTCCATCCTCCTCCTTTGACCAGAGAGAAACAATCCAACCCCATGAGAATTCTGAGACCAATGAGAATGATAGGCAAGAACTAAAGGGCCACTCAGAAGGCAATAAAGAGAGGAGCATCTGTGTAATAGAATCATCTGCTTCCTATGCAGAGGATAAAAACCCAAATAATAAGCCGAACTCGGGGGAGATGCAGCAATTTCCATCTGCGAGTGATTGGAGCTTAGACTTAATTCCTGAGGACAAGGAGGACGAGAACAACATGGAGATACAGGTGTCTGCTAAGGCGATCATGGATATAAAGAGGAATCATCAAACATTATCTTCAGGCAAGCTATGGAAACGAAATTCTCTCTTTAAGGGCAGACTGACAAGACAAGAGCAACCTTCAAAAAGCTCAGCTCTTGTCATAGGAGGGAAAAGAATCAGAGACACTCAGCTTCCCCAAATCATGGAAAGCTCTCAGAATCAAGAAGAAATTACAGAACAGAAAAAGCTCAAACTATCAGTCCAAGAGGTGGAGGATGCCAGCCCAAATTGGCACCAGGGTGACCAATGTTAGCTCTGGTGTGGAACTCTAGAGGTCTGGGTGGACCCTCTACAGTTCCCCAAATTCGAGAGGCTCTGAAGACTCACCACCCTTCTTTTTTATTTTTATCAGAAACAAAAAAAAAAAAACAAAAACTTTACTTTGAATGTTTGTAATAAGTTGGGTTTTGATAGTAGATTTTGTTTTGTGGAACAAGAAGGGAGCAGAGGGGGATTATTACTTTGCTGGGATATGCAGGTGAACATTCTGCAGGTGAAAACTTCAAATTTCAATATCCAGATCCAATACAAACTTCCTCGTGAGGAAGAACCATGTTGGTTGGTGTTTGTGTATCTAAGCACTGACTTGCAAATCAGAATGAACCAATGGCTGAGCCTCATAGCTGACAAATCTGATTGGGAGGAGAACTGGTGTATAATTGGATATTGGAATGATCTCCACTTACAGGAGAACAAGGCAGGAGGGAGGCCAAGGTCTTGGAGAAGTCTGTAGCCTTTCCAAAACTTCATAGCAGAAATGGGCATGAATGAGATTTGTATGGTGGGATACAGATTCACCTGGTGCAACAATAGGGACAATGAAGGGATAGTGGAGGAGAAACTGGACAATGCTTTTGGCTCATTGGGATGGATGATGAAATACCCACTCTCTCAGATCACAAATCAGTATAGAAGTGCCTCAGATCATGGGATGCTTCTATTACAAGCTGAGGCGAGTAAAATCAAATGTAAAAATAGATTCAGCTTTGATAAGAGATGGGTTAAAAGCAATGGAGTGTGGGAAGTGGTCAGCAAAGCCTGGGCGCAACCTCAGTTAGGTACACCTTTCTTCAGATTGAAAGAGCAAGTGAAAGTAACCAGACTGGCTTTATCTGAATGGAGCAGAGGGGTTGGACAAGAAAGCAAAAGAAAAATCAATACTCTGACTCTGAAGCTGGAAGAAATGAGGCTCTTAGGGGATGGTAAAAATTGGGAAGAATGGGAGGCTCTGAAAATGGAGCTGGATCAAGCTCATTGCTCTGAAGAAGCTTACTGGCAGCAGAAATCCAGGAATATGTGGCTCAAGGAGGGTGACCAAAATACGAGATACTTCCATGCGGTTACATCCCAGAGGAGAAAAAGAAATGCCATCACTAAACTGATGGATGACAGAAATAGAAGGCTGGAATCCAAGGAAGATCTGGAACAACACATCTCTGAGTTCTATAAAAAATTATTCTCAACTGAAGGATCAAATGGAGGTCAGAATATCTTACAGATTATACCTACTACAATCACCACAGACATGAATATTGCTCTTACTGCAAAAGTTGAAGAGGAAGAAATCAAAAATACATTGTTTCAGTTAAATCCTCTGAAGGCCCCTGGAGAAGAAGGTATGACAACTCTTTTTTACCAACATTTTTGGCCAGTCATCAAGGCTGACATGTGTGCAGCCATTCTCAGTTTCTTTTCTTCTGGTAATTTCCTTAAATACTGGAACCACACCCTCTTGACACTCATTCCAAAATGTGAGAATCCCAGCTCCATTACTCAATATAGGCCAATTAGCCTCTGTGCAGTGGTTTACAAAATTATTTCCAAGATTCTGGCTAACAGGCTGAAATTGTGCTTAGAAAATTGCATTAGTACTGCTCAAAGTGCCTTCATTCCAGGGAGACAACTCCTAGATAATGTGATCATAGTACAGGAATGTTATCACTACCTGAATAGACACAGATCAGGGAAGCACAAGTTTATGGCTTTAAAGCTGAACATGATGAAAGCTTATGATCGGGTTGAGTGGGGAAGCATTAAAGCACTGATGCTCAAGATGGGGTTTGCTGAGCAATTTGTTAAATGGATTATGGTCTGTGTTTAAACTGTTTCCTTCTCTTTTATTTTAGAAGGTGAGGCTGTGGGGTATGTAAAACCATCAAGAGGGATAAGGCAAGGTGACCCTTTGTCACCTTACTCATTCTTAATTGTTTCTGAGGCTCTCTCAACTCTGATCTCCACTGCTGCTGAGGGTGGTTTGTTTAGAGGGTTAAGACTTTCCAGAGGAGGTCCTTTATTAACCCATCTACTGTTTGCAGATGACCTCTTAGTCTTTTGTAAAGCAGATTTGGGGCAAGCTCTGTTATTAATGGACATCCTTCAGGAATATGAGAACTTCTCAGGCCAAAAAGTGAATTTACCTAAATCTACTGTGTTCTTCAGCAGAAACTCCTAGGAGGCAGATAAAGCTAATATTTGTAATGTTCTCAATGGTATTACAGCACTCAATTCTTCTAGATATTTGGGTCTACCATTTGGGATTGGCAGATCAAAGAGAGACTCTTTTGACTTTGTGATTGAAGCTATGAAGCAGAGACTGATGTCTTGGAAGAATAAGTTTCTATCTACTGCTGGAAAAGAAGTTCTAATCAAAGTTGTAATCAATGCTCTTCCGGTGTTTGCAATGTCATGCTTTAAATTGACTACTGGAATTTGCCAGGAGATAGCCAGATTGACAGCTCATTTTTGGTGGAACAAGGGGGGAGATAAAGAGAGGAGCATTCACTGGAAAAGCTGGAACCTTCTATCACTTCCTAAAAATCATGGAGGACTGGGCTTCCAAGATATCAAACTCTTTAATGAGGCACTTATATTGAAACAGTTGGGGAGAATTACTGCTAACCCAGAGCTTCTTGTTTCCAGAATTTTAAAAAGCAAATACTTCCCTAGTACCTCCATTTTTGAAGCTCAGAAGAAAGTCTCCTCTTCCTGGATGTGGAACAACTGGCTACATGTCTTCCCAATGTTCAGAAACAACTGCTGGAAAGAGATCAAGAATGGAAAGAGTACCGAAATTCAAGAGGGGGTTGGAATCCTTCATTAAGAGGCAAGCCACCAACAATACAAAATCAAGAAGGAACCCCCCCAACCTGGGTTGCTGATTTAATGATGGATAATGGTAGTAGATGGGATGTGGAAGAAGTGAAGTACTGGTTTTCTGATCAAGAGAGCACAACCATTCTAGACATCAAAACTGTGGAGGCTGGGAAAGAAGACAGATGGCAGTGGTCTTATAACAGCAAAGGCAAGTTTTCTGTGGCTGACTCTTATAAGCTACTAATTTCTGATAAAATCAAGAAGCTGGACTTAGCTGAGAGCAGCAAAGCAGCTCTGGTTGACCCAAAAATTAGAGAGAGAAGCTGGAAATTGAATGTTAAAGGGAAAATCAGACATTTTGTATGGAAATGCTTTAGTGGGATTTTACCAGTGAACATAAATCTCCATAAAAAAGGAATTGCAGTGGATATCATCTGCCAGGTGTGTGGAGAAGCTCCTGAAACCATTGATCACATATTCCTTAAATGCAGCAAAGCCAAAGTGGTATGGAAGCTTGCCCCACTGTCCTGGGATGGTCAAGACTTACAGAACTCCAACTTTAAAGAGTGGTGGTGGCAGATTTGTGGCATTAGTAAGAATGAAGTCTCTGAGGCTAGAATCCAATTATCTACTTACATATTATGGTGGCTATGGCGAGCCAGAAATTTATGGATCTTTCAGAAGGAATGGCTGCCAGAAACTGTAATAATCAATAGAGCAAGCAGGGAGTGGCAAGAATTCTGTGCACTGAAGCAGCTTAGAGAGCCTGGAGCTGTGTCTTGAATGGGTCTGTTATTTCTTGGTTTTTAGTTTGATTGTTTGTTCTTTTGGTTCTTGGTTTTTAGCTTTCTTCTTGGGTGTTATTTTTTTCTTCTTGCTGTATTTTCTTATTTCTTTCCTTGTGTTGTTACTTGGAGCTGCAGTTTGTTTGTTTTGGGTAGCTGGTTTCTGTGTTTTTTAAGTGGTTAGTCTGAGGTTTGAGTTGGTGGTTTAGAGGTGTTATCAAGGGTCGGTTGTTTGTACCTGCTTGATACCTCGGGTGGGGTGTTTGTAAACCACTGTTTTCAGTGGGTTTCCCAGTGTTCTTCTACCCGTTGGTAGCCTCGGATTTTCACCTTGTAAACTTGTTCATTGGTTATGAGATATTCCTATCGTTTGGAAAAAAAAATCAACGTGGTGCGTAACTTATGCGAACAATATGCAAAGCATTTTCGATTTGGATATGCGGTGCAGACAATCAATCAATGCGGTGCGTAACGTATGCGAATAATATGCGAAGCACTTTCGATTTTGATATGCGGTGTAGACAATCAATCAATGCAGTCCATATGGATATGCGAAAAAAAATGGCGGATAGTCGTAAATTATGCAGTTTTCGATTTGGATATACGATTCGTTAATTATGAGGTTGAAGACTAGGGTAATCATCCCAGTTGTGCGATTATTATGGGATATGATATGGGAATCGCACAATCAACCCAACTGTGCGATTATTATGGGACATGTTATGCGAATCGCACAATCAACCTAATTGTGCGATTATTATATTACATGTTATGCGAATCACACAATCAACCTAATTGTGCGATTATTATGGGACATGTTATGAGAATCGCGCAATCAACTCAATTGTGCGATTATTATGGGACATGTGTGATGTGTGCAGGTCAGCCCAATTCCGATTTCAAAAATTGTACCTGGATTACGAACATTTGCTTCTCACTGACCTCTTTGTCTTCGTCGCCTGAGTCACCATTGTGCGTGTTGGTTTGGTCATCATTATTGTCATCGTCACGAGAATGAACTGGTTGGTTCGAACAACCCGAGGTTTGATCATCAGCGCCCCAAGGATATCCAGTATGTGTAAATGAACTAGAGCCTACTTGATGTGAATATGGGGTCTCGTGGGAAAATGCAGAACTACCAACACCAAAAGAACTCGGAAATACACCTTGGGACGCCATCATTTGCGTGAAGCTTTGTTGCGCCGTCCCCGAAATCCCTACATTTACTCGCTTCTCCAACTCTACGTAAATGTTGGGATTTCTTTGTTCTTCAATCAGCTCTAAGATATCCTCACTGGATTCAATTTTCATCTTCACAACTCGTTCCCTTCCATCAAATACTGCCCACAATATGTACTCAAAATTACAAGGATCAGCCTTCAATAATGCTTGAGCACGAGAAACTACTTCAGAATATATTTGTCGGCCGTAATTTATTCTCATCAGCTCTGCCACTCCACCAAGATATGAACTCTCGCAAAACGAACCACCAAAGTGCACCAATACTCTAACACGGTTGCTAGCCATTCAAATAAGTGAACAACAAAAAGAACTAAAAGAAAAGAAACAAAAAAATGCAGTAGATAAATGGTGCAGACGTTAAATTGTTAGAGATCACTGTTTTTTTTTGCCTGCATGATAAATGCAGAGACCAAATCCTCACCTGTGAAAAAGCAATCAATTAAGGAGGTGCGCAACTTATGCGAAAGATTTGCGTACGAATTCCGAATAGTCGTAAAATTGCCATGTCGATATGGCTCTGCGAAAAAATGGCGCATAATCGTAAAAAAAATATACTTTATTCGATTTGGTTATGCGATTCTTAAATATGCGAGCGAAAAAATGTCACATAATTGTCAATTATCTGGAGGATATATGCGAAATTTTTTCGCATATTAGTAAATTATGCGATTGACTTGGATATGCAATTACCAGAAAATGCTTATTCAACAAACTATGCCAATTAGATGCGAAATATTTTCGCAGTCATAAATTTGCAAGGTTGATATAGACCTGCGAAAAGAAGGCACATAATCATCGTAAATTATGCTGCATTCGATTTGTATATGAGATTATTAAAAATGTGAAAGATGTTCGCACATTTGTAAATTATGCGTTTGATGTGGATATGCGATTAAAAAAATGTGAAATGTTTACGCATAGTCATAAATTATGCGGCCGATTGGATATGCGCTGGTTCATTTAGACATGCGAGTGTAATATCGCATAGTATTTCGTGAATTTTGGAGTGTCAAAGAAGTTATTTGATGGGGTGGTGTGTAAAAGAAAAAATAGATATATAATGGGGTGAAAAAGATTTTGACCCTATGTTGAATATTCTCGTTTTCTTTATACTTATTATGTGTTTAACTTTGACAAGTTCTCGAGTAGCGCCAAATATTTTATAAATTGATAAATGGTTTCAAAATTTTACAACGGGATTTTTGGATAAGTCTTTAAAAATTTTTGGCCGTTACATTTTATATACGACGTCTCTATCCCTCTCGTAAGAATTTTCCCATATTTTTTTTTTAATTTAACAGAAAAGAGAAAGGAAATCTCCGTTTTCACTTAACTTCTCCAAATCAGGAAAAGAGATTTTCTTTCTATCTCTTTTTAAACCCTTTCCCAAGCAATTTGGGGTTCATATTTTTCAATGATATTCTCGTCCAAAGCAGTTTTTTTCAGAGCGGATACCACCCAAAAATCCCTTCACACATCGTCAAAAGATCGTCCATATTCACCTATTCAATCATCGGCAAGCCACTTTGCCCGACGTTTTCCGAGCATCACACCAAGACCTCACGGCCCTATCGTCGGCGTTGAGCCATCACCAGCAAGCACTCAGTCCATTCTAGACGCATGTCGTTGACCACAACGAGGTTCCGTCAGACCTCAAACCGTTCGCGCGTCCTCATAGTCAGCGTACCGCACGCCCACAGCCGCCACGGACAGCCCCAGGTCGAGAACTGAATACACAGGCCGCCGAGACCGATAGTCGAAGAACCCCGTTCGAAATCTTTGTTCCCGTCAAGCCGAAGCCACCATCCATTCAAGCCACCAGTCACAAGTACGATCATCGTCGTATAGCCACCGGCCTCTGTCCCTAGCCATACTCTGAGTCTTTTTCCCTGGTGGAAGATGGATGCTACCAGTCTGTTCGTGCAAATGCCGGCCGCCGCAGGCCATCAGTCACTCAGAAGTGAACTCGACCTTTGCCATCTCATAGCCCCGATGTAGCAGCGGCAAGCAGTCGCCTGTCGGCGAGCAACAGTCACCGAGACTGCTTCCATCATCTCCACACAGCAGCACCCTCCGACCACCGTGAATAGCCGAGCGCGAGGGGTCGCAGCTGCTCAGTATCGTCGCGCGAGTAACCGAGGAACCCTCAACCGCCGAACTCCTCCGCCGCTAGGATGAAATCGATAAAATTGTTGTTGTGAAGAAGACGGATTTTGATTTCAGAAATTTGAAGATGAAATAGAGGAAAAATTGGAAGGGAGATGGAATTCTGCAAGGTGAAAAAAACGAAATTTAGGGATAAGGGGAGAAGAAGAAATGAAGGGGAAGAAGAAAAAGAAAGGGGAAGAAGGGAAGGAAAAAGAAAAGAAAAAGGGATAGGATTTGGGCCATAACCATTGAAGTGGGCTTAACATACATTTTTATATTTTGGGCCATGGTGATCTTTGGGCTTGGATTTGAGCTACATACTCTTAGTTATAAATTGAGTGTTAGTTGGGTCAAGACAATGTTGTAGTGTCGAGGAGTGACCGAAGCTTTGAAAAAAAAATAAAAAAATCCGAACCGCGCACCCCGTCGGCGAGTTGAGCGTAGCCGTCGAGCCCCACTAGCGCGCAATTACAGTCCGTTTCAGCCCCGTTTTGAATCCCTTCATTCGAGTTTTCTCGAGAACGATACTCGGACTGATTATCCCCCTCGATTTTGATGTGTTTATATTTGTTCTTTTGATCCCTTGGGATATATATATATGAATGGGTTATAATAATTTATGTTATGTGAAAATCTTGTCGATTCATGTGAGATCATTCAAAATCATGTTAGAATCGTGAAGGTGCTGTGGAACATGGAACATATGTGAGTCCTTGGACTTATGGTGAAGGCCTCGGACATTTTGATGCTTGTCGAGTCGTTTATGAAATTTCGGAATTTGAATAGCTGCTGAAATTTAATACATTCATGATAAATTGTGTACCTAATCAAATGGCGTGAAATTTTATATGTGGGGTCTGGTGGAGATTATGCATGTTGTGTAAAAATTTCAGAATTTAATTCCATATGTAGCTATTTTAATTAATTGTTTCGATTTCTATGCAGAATCTTGTAAATTGCATATAAAATCGAGTTGTGCTCCAAAATGGCTGATTTTTAAATACATTGTTCCACTGTTATATTTAGATGTCTTGTATAAATTTCATAATTTTTGGAATTCGTTTGCTAGGGTGAATAATTATTTGTAATTTTATACTGAACCTTTTTAAAATTATGATAAGTTTACCCTTTGTTGTCAATTGCTGAGTTTTGGTTTGTGTGCGTATTTTATGATGTTATGCATGAGGTTAAATGCCTATGATTTTTAGAGTTCATATTGGTTCGGTTATGATTAAATATCGAAATCTGCAGAATCTTGTTTTAATTTTCTTAATTCATGTGATTCATGTTTAAAGCTGGAATTTTATATGTTGATATTCACATCCTGTAGCTACATGTATAAAGATTTCAAGTGTTAACTCGTTCATATCGTTCAGCTTTGAAATTTTAATCGTATTTGCTGAAATCTTGTTTAAATTTTATAAAATTTTATGCTTTGAGTTAATGGTTGAAACTTGGTGGTTTTGCTAAGTCCTGTGAGGTGGATTTTAGGTTAAAGTTTCAGAACCTAGCACATTCTTTTGCCTGACCAACATAAATTGGTGTATTTGCCCATAATTGGTTTCGAGTCGAGTGCAAGTGTTCCAATGTCCACAGAACTCCATGAACGACCTAGTTGAATCAAGTTCGACTAAGTATGATTTGTGTGTTTCTTCTTAGGTCAAGATAAGATATTTATTGTAGTATCTTGACTTGTTGTAGGAGCTTGACGAGCCGAGCTCGCCTCCTACCCCCTTTACTGTTGTGCTTTCATTTGCTCTCGACCAGGTGGGTTCTTATTTGAAAATTGATATGTTGTAAATGTTATTACTGTTATTATTATTTTACTTGTGGTATGATCAAAGTATGCATGTGGAGCATGTAGCCTTTGATGTGAGTTGTACTGGCCGTCGAACGGTTATCCCCGTAGCTATAGAACGTACCCGTTGGGTAGTCTCCCTTGAGAGCCGTAAGACCAGGGCTTAGGTCCCTCATCTGGTGATCCTCATTGGTAAGTCCAAGGCAAGGCCTTGGCCGCGGGGTGGTTTACTCCTACTGGCTGGCACTCGATGTAGGACCGGAGGGCATTCGATATATAGTCACCAGTAGTCTATGCATAGGTGTGCACATGAGTCTGATTATTGTGATTATTGATGGGAGAATAGAATAGATTATTGCTTCGTATACATGCTGAGATCATACCTTATTGATTATTGATTACTGTTCATTATTGAGGTTAACATTTACTGCATAGTGGTGAGCACCACGGTTTCCTCTTGTGCTCACTTCCATCTGCTCTTCATAGATGCAGGTTAGTATTGCGGGCAAGGCAAGGGAAGCAAATGGTGGTCATAATAATTGATATTGCTTCCGATTGAAACCGAATTATTGCTATTATTGTTTTATTTGATTACTGGATTATTGATAGGGAACGTTTTTCCTAGGATTTTATGAGTATTGGATTGGTTATCGATTATTAAACTGGATTATTATTGGATTATTGATTATTGATAAATGAATATTGAGGATTGAGTATTGATGATTGTTTGAATTTTAATATTGGTTTGAAAATGAGTAGTGTCTCAAGTGTTTTTGAAATTAAATTCGAAAAATTTATTCTGATTTTTGGCAAAAAAAAGTGGGGCATTACAGTTTGGTATCAGAGCCAGTCTGCGTTTCTGTAGACTGGTTAATGTGGATTATTTGATTATGTGATTTGTCCTTAAGTTATAACCACTCGCTCTCGTCGTGCAGTGTCAGCTCAGGTATGGGTACATGAATGATTTTGAGATTATTGTGCATTGCTTGATTATTGATTATTGAAATGAAATCGGGGCTTAGGAATTTATCCTCCTGCTTTTAAACATTCTTGAACTCTAGACGAGTGGTGAACTTAGTTGTATGAACTTGTACTCTAGCAGTATATAGTTAAGTTCCGACTTGAGAATTTGTTTGTTTGGAAATTCGATATGATGTTATCGAGTTGAATTTTTTTTTTATAGCAGTGCTCTCGCTATAAAACATGGTGTCCTCAAGTGAGGACCATTCGCAATGTCATCTCGGAAGGTAAATGTAACACCCCGAGTTTTATTAATAAAGGAAAATACTAGCTTTAAATTTTAAGCTAGCCTTTGTTAATAAATAATCATGTTCATGTCCAAGTTCAAGTTATTCAGCTAGTTATATTTCAAGTTCGACTATTAGTCGATACGTTATTCAGTTTAAATATTCTAGTAACCGAATGAGTTTTCAGATTTAATTCCGATTTATTGAATTAACTAATGAGTTCGGAATTAATAAGTTAAGTTAACGAATTATTCGAAATACCAATGTTCGGATTAATCGTTCAAGTCAAGAAATGTTCGAATTAATTTTCGAATATTATGTTCATGTTCGGAGTAATTTTCCGATAAGTAATTCAGTTAAAGTTCCTTAAGTCAAATTCGGTTTTCCTATACAGTGAAGCGTTCACATTGGTACACCGTCCATGATTAATTAAGTAATGGTCATTAAACCTTGCTTACTTAACTTCATCATGTTTAAGCTAATTAATCATGATTAGCTTAAAAATAATCATGATTAGCTTAATGTTAATGATGATTAATTAACATTAATGAGAATTAGTTTAAGGATAATCATGTTTAAGGTAATCATGTTTAGCTTAGCACATAAACATGCTTAGCATGCCATTAGCCACTTATTGCCGTGCTTATGGTAAGCTAATGACCGAGGGTCAAATTTTCCCTACTCTTCACGTGAAGACATGTGCTTATGGTAAGCTAATGACCGAGGGTAAAATTTTCCCTACTCTTCACGTGAAGACATGATGGCCTAACACACTTGGAGGCTGGTGGGAACGTTGAGCTATGACTAAGCTTGAAGTTGGGTGAGTAAGCACCTTGAGGCCACCTTGCACCCTTATACGCTCGGCAAGTGGCGAGAGGCTATTGGCCGAAGCTTTTCCCCACAATTTCACCATCGTATGGCCTCTTTATAAATCTGAAATGGTGGTGAAAATATAGCTTAGTATGTAAGCTATACTCTCAGCAAGTGCTTAGCAAGAATTAAGCAAGATTAAGAGATTATGCTTGTGCGCACGAACGAGAAAGAGAATCATGCCCGTTCTTGTGGTTTCAGCCGAGAGTTTGATGAGGTAATCTCATCTTCAACCTCATCTCATGTTAATAAAATGATGTTAAGTTCGAATCATTCAATTCAGGTCAAGTGATTCATGGAAAGGTCATGATAGGTTCGGTTTTGGCCGTGTGAGGCCATGACCGAGTGATGTTCGATTTTATTCAAATAACACCGAGCAATTCATGTTTATTTGATAAATATAGTCATATTATACTCAGTCCTTTCAGTTCGGTCGAGTTAAATTGATGTTTTTTTCATGAATCGGTTTAAGGATGTGGACTGTGCACGTAGTGCACGCCCACGAGCCGTCGCACGCCCTCTCATGTTATTTTTCAAAATGATCTTGTTGGCCCGAATGATTCATGTTCCAACAGTCTTTAAATAATGTACTATGGTCAGTTTATTATCATTGGTAGAGGAAAGTTCACGTTTACTCGAGGGTTTGGCTTGACGCCGAGCACATGCGTACGGTGCGCACACCTCGATGCTATTCTAGTCCATCGAATGAAGTTCATGATTTTTGGGGTTAAATCAGTATGTAAAGTCATGTTGTGTTTAAATAAGTGGAGTCATGTTAGTATTGCCGGAGGAAGTCGCCGGACGGCCGACGAGGGTCGGTCGTACTTGCGCTGTCCGCACATAGCGGTCACAGCGTACCGGCGGGTATGCGGGTGCGCAGGTAATGCGCGGTGTAGCGCCGCATAGGGCCAGTACCCGTAATAGGTAACTGTTGGCGATGCGCGTGCGCACGCCAACACCCAGTCATGCACGCCAGCGTGCAGTAACGCATGCCAGCGCGCAGCATCTCGCGTCAGTGGCCTCGGCAGCGCCCAACTGAGCCGCACGAGTAGCCAGCGCAGCGGGTGACGCCTATTAGCGCCCACGCAGCGCCAGTCAGTAGCCCAACGTTAAGTCGATCGTCGGCGGTGCACAGTAAGCACCCGATAGCATGTCTAGTGCTCGCAACACGCACGCTAGTACCCGGCGTAGTGTGTACGATGCACCAATGCACGTTAGTCACGCAGGCCGTGCCCAGTGGCCGCCAGTGTGCATAGTAGCCCGAGTACATGCACCATTCACGCCCAGCAGTCAGAGCCACGGTCAGTCCAGGCAGCGCTCGCACACGCGGCCTTGGCAGACCGTGGGCTGAGTCTGCCGCTGACCGGCCGGTCTGAGCAGACCGACGGTCCGGCCAGACCGGTTCAGACCGGTTTATGCCGGTCTGACCCCAAATCATATTATTAGGTCCCGGTTCATGATTTCAGTCTCATTTTCAGTTAATTTTCGAGTCCGATTCAGTTTAGTAAATTCATGTCAGTCCAGTTCCGAGTTGATTCAGTTCTGGTGATATCAGTTAAGTCCAGACATCATGTTGAAATCCAGTAGAGCATCTTAACATATTTAAACAGTTATTTTGTAGGTCTGAGCATAATATTTAGTAATTGTTTATATTATTTTCAGTTTGATCAGGATACAGATGATCAGCACTTACATTTTCAAATCAGCAGTTCAGGTGGGGACTCAGACTGGGTATTACATTGTAAATATTATTCTACCATGTTTGAGGGTAACCGGTCCATTCTGGGTTATAGTGGCCTTAGTCTGCCCACTAGAGTGTGCACATGGTGTCCGGCATTTATGCTGGCAGATGTTCAGGTATCAGGCAGGTGATGATGTTTATCACGACATCAGTATCAGTTCATGATTATTCAGTACCGGTTTCATGTTCATGTTCATGCCAGGATCATGTTATTGTAATTATTTTCACTGTTTATTTTAGTATGAGTTTCCATGGAGCACAGTGGACTTGAGTGCTCACGTCCCACTTTTATCATGTTT
>CACSLK010020991.1:14804-25663 GCA_902706635.1 Striga hermonthica | reverse complement strand
ATTTTTCTTCAAAACACGATGGGGCGATAAATATATGTTATCCACATCAAATAATGGTGTCGTGTTCGAAAACAAGTCTTTCCGGAGACGTTGCTTACATTTTCGTACTGTCCCCTATTTACCCTTATTTTCCTCGACTTTCTTAAATGTGTACCATTTTTCTTCAAAACACGATGAGCCGATAAATATATGTTATTCACATCAAATAATGGTTTCTTGTTCGAAACAAGTCTTTCCAGAGACGTTGCTTACATTTTCGTACTTGCCCCTATTTACCCTTATTTTCCTCGACTTTCTTAAACGTGTACCATTTTGCTTCAAAACACGATGGGGCGATAAATATATGTTATCCACATCAAATAATGGTGTCATGTTCGAAAACAAGTCTTTCTGGAGACGTTGGTTACATTTTTCGTACTTGCCCCTATTTACCCTTATTTTTCTCGACTTTCTTAAAAGTGTACCGTTTTGCTTGAAAACACAATGGGGCGATAAATATATGTTATCCACATCAAATAATGGTGTCGTGTTCGAAAACAAGTCTTTTCGGATACGTTGCTTACATTTTTCGTACTTGCCCCTATTTACCCTTATTTTTCTCAACATTCTTAAACGTGTACCATTTTGCTTCAAAACACGATGGGGCAATAAATATATGTTATCCACATCAAATAATGGTGTCGTGTTCGAAAACAAGTCTTTCCGGAGACGTTGCTTACATTTTCGTTCTTGCCCCTATTTACCCTTATTTTTCCTGACTTTTTTCAAAGTGTACGATCTTGCATCAAAACACACTAGGGCGATAAATATATGTTATCCACGTCAAATAATGGTGCCGTGTTCGAAAACACGTCTTTCTGGAGACGTTGCTTACATTTTTAGTTCTTGTCCCTATTTACCCTTATTTTCCTCGACATTTTTAAACGTGTATGATTTTTACTTTAAAACATGATGAGGCGATAAATATAAGTTATCCACAACAAATAATGGCGTCGTGTTCGAAAATAAGTCTTTCCGGAGACGTTGCTTACATTTTTCATTCTTGCCCGTATTTACACTTATTTTCCTCGACTTTTTTAAACGTGTACGATTTTGCTTCAAAACACGATGGGGCAATAAATATATGTTATCCACATCAAATAATGGTGCAGTGTTCGAAAACAAGTCTTTCCGATGACGTTGATTACATTTTTCGTTCTTGCCCCTATTTACCCTTACTTTTCTCGACATTTTTAAATGTGTACGAATTTGCTTCAAAACATAATGGGGCGATAAATATATCTTATCCACATCAAATAATGGTGTCGTGTTCGAAAACAAGTCTTTCCGGAGATGTTGCTTACATTTTTCGTTCTTTCCCCTATTTACCCTTATATTCCTCGACTTTTTTATACGTGTACGATTTTTCTTCGCAACACGATGGGGCAATAAATTTATGTTATCCACATCAAATAATGGTGTTGTGTTCGAAAACAAGTCTTTCCGGAGACGTTGATTACATTTTTTGTTCTTGCTCTTATCTACCCTATTTTCCTCAACTTTTTTTGAACGTTTTGCGATTTTCTTCAAAACACGACGTGGTGATAAATATATGTTATCCACATCACATAATGGTGTCGTGTTCGAAAACAAGTCTTTCCAGAGACGTTGCTGACATTTTTCATTCTTGCCTCTATTTACCCTTATTTTCCTCAACTTTTTTACGCGTACGATTTTGCTTCAAAACACGAGGGGGCGATAAATATATGTTATCCACATCAAATAATGGTGCCGTGTTCGAAAACAAGTCTTTCCGTAGACGTTGCTTACATTTTTCCATCTTGCCCCTATTTATCCTTATTTTCCTCAATTTTTTTATACGTGTACGATTTTGCTTAAAAACACGATGGGGCGATAAATATATGTTATCCACATCAAAGAAGGGTGCCGTGTTCGAAAACAAGTCTTTCCAGGGACGTTGCTTACATTTTTCGTTCTTGCCCTTATTTACCCTTATTTTCCTCAACTTTATTTAAACATGTACGATTTTCTTCAAAACATGATGGGGGTGATAAATAAATGTTATCCACATCAAATAATGGTGTCGTGTTCGAAAACAAGTCTTTCAAGAGTCGTTACTGACATTTTTCGTTCTTGCCCCTATTTACCCTTATATTCCTCGTCTATTTTAAACGTGTACGATTTTGCTTCAAAACAGGATGGGACAATAAATATATGTTATCCACATCAAATAATGATGTCGTGTTCGAAAACAAGTCTTTCCGGAGACGTTGCTTACATTTTTCGTTCTTGCCCCTATTTACCCTTATTTTCCTCGACTTTTTTAAACGTGTATGATTTTGCTTCAAAACACAATGGGGCGATAAATATATGATATCCACATCAAATAATGATGTCGTTTGCAAAAAAGTCTTTCCGGCGATGTTGCTTACATTTTTCAATCTTGCCCCTATTTACCCATGTTTTTCTCGACTTTTTTAAACATGTACGATTTTGCTTCAAAATACGATGGGGCGATAAATATATGTTATCCACATAAAATAATTGTGTCGTGTTCGAAACCAAGTCTTTGCGGAGATGTTGCTTACATTTTTGTTCTTGCCTGTATTTACTCTTATTTTCCTCGACTTTTTTGAACGTGTACGATTTTGCTTCGAAACACGATGGGACGATAAATATATGTTATCCACATCAAATAATGGTGTCGTGTTCGAAAACAAGTCTTTCCGGACCGTTGCTTACATTTTTCGTTCTTGCCCCTATTTACCCTTTTTTTTCTCGACTTTTTAAAACGTATACGATTTTGCTTCAAAACACGATGGGGCGATAAAATATGTTATCCACATAAAATATGTGTCGTGTTCGAAAACAAGTCTCTCCGGAGACGTTTGCTTACATTTTCCTTCTTTCCCCTATTTACCATTATTTTTCTCGACTTTTTTAAACGTGTACGATTTTGCTTCAAAACACGATGAGGCTATAAATATATGTCATCCTTATCAAATAATGGTGCCGTGTTCGAAAACAAGTCTTTCTGGAGACAATGCTTACATTTTTCGCTCTTGCCCCTATTACCCTTATTTTCCTCGACTTTTTTAAACGTGTACGATTTTGCTTCAAAATATGATGGGGCGAAAAATATAAGTTATCCACATAAAATAATGTGCCGTGTTCGAAAAAAAGTCTTTCTGGAGACGTTGCTTATATTTTCGTTCTTGCCCCTATTTACCCTTATTTTCCTCGACTTTATTAAACGTGTACGATTTTGATTCAAAACACGATGAGGCGATAAATATATGTTATCCACATCAAATAATGGTGCCGTGTCGAAAACAAGTCATTCCAGAGACGTTGCCTACATTTTTTGCTCTTGTCCCTATTTACCCTTATTTTTTTCGACTTTTTTAAAGGTGTACGATTTTGCTTCAAAACACAATGAGACGATAAATATATGTTATCCACATAAAATAATGGTGCCGTATTCGAAAACAAGTCTTTCCGGAGACGTTGCTTACATTTTTGTTCTTGCCCCTATTTACCCTTATATTCCTCGACTTTTTTATACGTGTACGATTTTTCTTCACAACACGATGGGGCGATAAATTTATGTTATCCACATCAAATAATGGTGTTGTGTTCGAAAATAAGTCTTTCCGGAGACGTTGCTTACATTTTTCGTTCTTGCCCTTATTTACCCTTATTTTTCTCAACTTTTTTTAAACGTATACGATTTCCTTCAAAACACGATGGGGTGATAAATATATGTTATCCACATCAAATAATGGTGTCGTGTTTGAAAACAAGTCTTTCCAAAGACGTTGCTGACATTTTTCATTCTTGCCTCTATTTACCCTTATTTTCCTTGACTTTTTTAAACGTGTACGATTTTGCTTCAAAATAGGTTGGGGTAATAAATATATGTTATCCACATCAAATAATGGTGTCGTGTTCAAAAACAAGTCTTTCCGGAGACGTTGCTTACATATATACCCTTATTTTGCTCGATTATTTTAAACGTGTACGACTTTGCTTCAAAACACGATGGGGCGATAAATATATGTTATCCACATCAAATAATGTGCCGTGTTCGAAAATAAGTCTTTCCAGAGACGTTGCTTACATTTTTCGTTCTTGCCCTATTTACCCTTATTTCCTCGACTTTTTTAAACGTGTACTATTTTGCTTTAAAACAAGATGGGGTGATAAATATATGTTATCCACATGAAATAATGGCGTCGTGTTCGAAAACAAGTCTTTCCGGAGACGCTGCTTACATTTTCGTTCTTGCCCATATTTACAATTATATTCCTCGACTTTTTTAAACGTGTACGATTTTACTTCAAAACACGATGGGGCGATAAATATATGTTATCCACATCAAATAATGGTGCGGTGTTCGAAAACATGTCTTTCCAGAGACGTTGCTTACATTTTTTGTTTTTGCCACTATTTACCATTATTTTTCTCGACTTTTTAAAATGTGTACGATTTTGCTTCAAATCACGATGGGCGATAAATATATGTTATTCACATCAAATAATGGTGATGTGTTCAAAAACAAGTCTTTCCGGAGACGTTGCTAACATTTTTTCGTTCTTGCCCCAATTTACCCTTATTTTTCCTCGACATTTTTAAACATATACGATTATGCTTAAAAATACGATGGGGCAATAAATATATCATATCCACATCAAATAATGGTGTCGTGTTCAAAAATAGTCTTTCCGGAGACGTAGCTTACATTTGTCGTTCTTGCCCCTATTTACCCTTATTTTACTCGACTTTTTTAAACGTGGACGATTTTGCTTCAAAACACGAAAGGGCGATAAATATATGTTATCCACATCAAATAATGGTGTCGCGTTCGAAACAAGTCTTTCCGAGATGTTGCTTACATTTTTCGTTCTTGCCCCTATTTACCTTTATTTTCCTCGACTTTTTTAAATGTGTACAATTTTGTTTCAAAACACGATGGGGCGATAAATATATGTTATCCACATCCAATAATGGTGTAATGTTCGAATACAAGTATTTTCAGAGATGTTGCTTACATTTTTCGTTCTTACCCCTATTTACCCTCCTTATTTTTCTCAACTTTTTTAAACGTGTACGATTTTGCTTCAAAACACGATAGGGCGATAAATATATGTTATCCAATTCAAATAATGGTGCCGTGTTCGAAAACAAGTCTTTCCGGAGACCTTGCTTACATTTTCGTTCTTGCCCCTCTTTACCCTTATTTTCCTCGACTTTTTTAAACGTGTACGATTTAGCTTCAAAACACGATGGGGCGATAAATATATGTTATCCACATCAAATAATGGTGCCGTGTTCGAAAACAAGTCTTTCCGGAGACGTTGCTTACATTTTTCGTTCTTGCCCCTATTTACCCTTATTTTCCTCGACTTTTTTAAACGTGTATGATTTTGCTTCAAAACACAATGGGGCGATAAATATTTGTTATCAACATCAAATAATGATGTCGTGTTTGCAAAAAGTCTTTCCGGAGATGTTGCTTACATTTTTCAATCTTGCCCCTATTTACCAATATTTTCCTCAACTTTTTTAAACGTGTACGATTTTGCTTCAAAATACGATGGGGCGATAAATATATGTTATCCACATAAAATAATTGTGTCGTGTTCGAAACCAGTTCTTTGCAGAGACGTTGCTTACATTTTCGTTCTTGCCCGTATATACTCTTATTTTCCTCGACTTTTTTAAACGTGTACGATTTTGCTTCGAAACACGATGGGACGATAAATATATGTTATCCACATCAAATAATGGTGTCGTGTTCAAAAGCAAGTCCTTCCGGAGACGTTGCTTACATTTTTCGTTCTTGCCCCTATTTACAATTAATTTTTTCTCGACTTTTTAAAACGTATACGATTTTTCTTCAAAACACGATGGGGCGATAAAATATGTTATCCACATAAAATAATGGTGTCGTGTTCGAAAACAAGTCTTTCCGTAGACGTTGCTTACATTTTCCTTCTTTCCCCTATTTACACTTATTTTCCTCAACTTTTTTAAACGTGTACGATTTTGCTTCAAAACACGATGACGCTATAAATATATGTTATCCTTATCAAATAATGGTGCCGTGTTCGAAAACAAGTCTTTCTGGAGACAATGCTTACATTTTTCGCTCTTGCCCCTATTACCCTTATTTTCCTCGACTTTTTTAAACGTGTACGATTTTGCTTCAAAATATGATGGGGCGAAAAATATATGTTATCCACATCAAATAATGTGCCGTGTTCGAAAAAAAGTCTTTCTAGAGACGTTGCTTATATTTTCGTTCTTGCCCCTATTTACCCTTATTTTCCTCGACTTTTTTAAACGTGTACGATTTTGATTCAAAACATGATGAGGCGATAAATATATGTTATCCACATCAAATAATGGTGTCGTGTTTGAAAACAAGTCTTTGCAGAGACGTTGCCTACATTTTTCGCTCTTGTCCCTATTTACCTTTATTTTCCTCGACTTTTTTAAACGTGTACGATTTTGCTTCAAAACACAATGAGGCGACAAATATATGTTATCCACATAAAATAATGGTGCCGTGTTCGAAAACAAGTCTTTCCGGAGACGTTGCTTACATTTTCGTTCTTGCCCCTATTTACCCTTATATTCCTCGACTTTTTTATACGTTTACGATTTTTCTTCACAACACGATGGGGCGATAAATTTATGTTATCCAGATCAAATAATGGTGTTGTGTTCGAAAACAAGTCTTTCCTGATACGTTGCTTACATTTTTCGTTCTTGCCCTTATTTACCCTTATTTTTCTCAAGTTTTTTTTAAACGTATACGATTTTCTTCAAAACACGATGGGGTGATAAATATATGTTAACCACATCAAATAATAGTGTCGTGTTTGAAAACAAGTCTTTCCAAAGACGTTGCTGACATTTTTCATTCTTGCCTCTATTTACCCTTATTTTCCTTGACTTTTTTAAATGTGTACGATTTTGCTTCAAAATAGGATGGGGCAATAAATATATGTTATCCACATCAAATAATGGTGTCGTGTTCGAAAACAAGTCTTTCCGGAGACGTTGCTTACATTTTTCGTTCTTGCCCCTATATACCCTTATTTTCCTCGATTTTTTTAAACATGTACGATTTTGCTTCAAAACACGATGGGGCGATAAATATATGTTATCCACATCAAATAATGGTGTCGTGTTCGAAAAAAAGTCTCTCCAGAGATGTTGCTTACATTTTTTGTTCTTGCCCCTTTTTTTCCTTATTTTCCTCGACTTTTTTAAACGTGTTCTATTTTGCTTTAAAACAAGATGGGGCGATAAATATATGTTATCCACATCAAATAATGGTGTCGTGTTCGAAAAAAAGTCTCTCCAGAGATGTTGCTTACATTTTTCGTTCTTGCCCCTTTTTTTCCTTATTTTCCTCGACTTTTTTAAACGTGTGCTATTTTGCTTTAAAACAAGATGGGGCGATAAATATATGTTATCCACATCAAATAATGGCGTCGTGTTCGAAAACAAGTCTTTCCAGAGACGCTGCTTACATTTTTGTTCTTGCCCATATTTACAATTATTTTCCTCGAATTTTTTAAACGTGTACGATTTTACTTCAAAACACGATGGGGCGATAAATATATGTTATCCACATCAAATAATGGTGCGGTGTTCGAAAACATGTCTTTCCAGAGACTTTGCTTTCATTTTTTGTTCTTGCCCCTATTTACCATTATTTTTCTCGACTTTTAAAAATGTGTACGATTTTGCTTCAAAACACGATGGGCGATAAATATATGTTATTCACATCAAATAATGGTGACGTGTTCAAAAACAAGTCTTTCCGGAGACGTTGCTTACATTTTTTCGTTCTTGCCCCAATTTACCCTTATTTTCCTCGACTTTTTTAAACGTATACGATTATGCTTAAAAATACGATGGCGCAATAAATATATGATATCCACAGAAAATAATGGTGTCGTGTTCAAAAATAGTCTTTCCGGAGACGTAACTTACATTTTTCGTTCTTGCCCCTATTTACCCTTATTTTCCTCAATTTTTTTAAACGTGGACGATTTTGCTTCAAAACACGATAGGGCGATAAATATATGTTATCCACATCAAATAATGGTGTCGCGTTCAAAACAAGTCTTTCCGAGACGTTGCTCATTTTTCGTTCTTGCCCCTATTTACCCTTATTTTCTTCAACTTTTTTAAATGTGTACGATTTTGTTTCAAAACACGATGGGGCGATAAATATATGTTATCCACATCAATAATGGTGTAATGTTCGAATACAAGTCTTTCCAAAGATGTTGCTTACATTTTCGTTCTTACCCCTATTTACCCTCCTTATTTTTCTCGACTTTTTTAAACGTGTACGATTTTGCTTCAAAACACGATAGGGCGATAAATATATGTTATCCACAACAAATAATGGTGCCGTGCTCGAAAAAAAGTCTTTCTGGAGACCTTGCTTACATTATTGTTCTTGCCCCTCTTTACCCTTATTTTCCTCGACTTTTTTAAACGTGTACGATATACCTTCAAAACACGATGGGGCGATAAATATATGTTATCCACATCAAATAATGGTGTCGTGTTCGAAAACAAGTCTTTCCGGAGACGTTGCTAACATTTTTCGTTCTTGCCCCTATTTACCCTTGTTTTCCTCGACTTTTTTAAACGTGTATGATTTTGCTTCAAAACACAATGGGGCGATAAATATATGTTATCCACATCAAATAATGATGTCGTGTTTGCAAAAAAGTCTTTCCGGAGATGTTGCTTTCATTTTTCAATCTTGCCCCTATTTACCCATATTTTCCTCGACTTTTTTAAACGTGTACGATTTTGCTTCAAATTACAATGGGGCGATAAATATATGTTGTCCACATAAAATAATTGTGTCGTGTTCGAAACCAAGTCTTTGCGGAGACGTTGCTTACATTTTCGTTCTTGCCCGTATTTACTCTTATTTTCCTTGACTTTTTTAAACGTGTACGATTTTGCTTCGAAACACGATGGGACGATAAATATAGGTTATCCACATCAAATAATGGTGTCGTGTTTGAAAACAAGTCTTTCCGGAGACGTTGCTTATATTTTTCGTTCATGCCCCTATTTACCCTTATTTTTCTCGACTTTCTAAAACGTATACGATTTTGCTTCAAAACACGTTGGGGCTATAAAATATGTTATCCACATAAAATAACGGTGTCGTGTTCGAAAACAAGTCTTTCCGGAGAGGTTGCTTACATTTTCCTTCTTTCCCCTATTTACCCTTATTTTCCTCAACTTTTTTAAACGTGTACGATTTTGCTTCAAAACACGATGGGGCTATAAATATATATTATCCTTATCAAATAATGGTGTCGTGTTCGAAAACAAGTCTTTCTGGAGACAATGCTTACATTTTTCGCTCTTGCCCCTATTACCCTTATTTTCCTCGACTTTTTTAAACGTGTACGATTTTGCTTCAAAATATGATGGGGCGAAAAATATATGTTATCCACATCAAATAATGTGCCGTGTTCGAAAAAAAGTCTTTCTGGAGACGTTGCTTATATTTTCGTTCTTGCCCCTATTTACCCTTATTTTCCTCGACTTTTTTAAACGTGTACGATTGTGATTCAAAACACGATGAGGCGATAAATATATGTGATCCACATCAAATAATGGTGTCGTGTTCGAAAACAAGTCTTTACAGAGATGTTGCCTACATTTTTCGCTCTTGTCCCTATTTACCCTTATTTTCCTCGACTTTTTTAAACGTGTACGATTTTGCTTCAAAACACAATGAGGCGATAAATATATGTTATCCACATAAAATAATGGTGTCGTGTTCGAAAACAAGTCTTTCCGGAGACGTTGCTTACATTTTCCTTCTTGCCCCTACTTACCCTTATATTTCTCGACTGTTTTATACGTGTACGATTTTTCTTCACAACACGATGGGGCGATAAATTTATGTTATCCACATCTAATAATGGTGTTGTGTTCGAAAACAAGTCTTTCCGGAGACGTTGCTTACATTTTTCGTTCTTGCCCTAATTTACCCTTATTTTTCTCAACTTTTTTTAAACGTATACGATTTTCTTCAAAACACGATGGGGTGATAAATATATGTTATCCACATCAAATAATGGTGTCGTGCTTGAAAACAAGTCTTTCCAAAGTCGTTGCTGACATTTTTCGTTCTTGCCCCTATTTACCCTTATTTTCCTCGACTTTTTTAAACGTGTACTATTTTGCTTTAAAACAAGATGGGGCGATAAATATATGTTATCCACATCAAATAATGGCGTCGTGTTCGAAAACAAGTCTTTCCGGAGGCGCTGCTTATATTTTCGTTCTTGCCCATATTTACATATATTTTCCTCGACGTTTTTAAACGTGTACGATTGTACTTCAAAATACGATGGGGCGATAAATATATGTTATCCATATCAAATAATAGTGCGGTGTTCGAAAACATGTCTTTCCAGAGATGTTGCTTACATTTTTCGTTCTTGCCTCTATTTACCATTATTTTTCTCGACTTTTTAAAATGTGTACGATTTTGCTTCAAAGCACGATGGGCGATAAATATATGTTATTCACATCAAATAATAATGACGTGTTCAAAAACAAGACTTTCCGGAGACGTTGCTTACATTTTTTCGTTCTTGCCCCCAATTTACCCTTATTTTCCTCGACTTTTTTAAACGTATACGATTATGCTTAAAAATATGATGGGGCAATAAATATACGATATCCACATCAAATAATGGTGTCGTGTTCAAAAATAGTCTTTCTGGAGACGTAGCTTACATTTTTCGTTCTTGCCCCTATTTACCCTTATTTTCCTCGACTTTTTTAAATGT
>CACSLK010020912.1:36035-56763 GCA_902706635.1 Striga hermonthica | reverse complement strand
CGAACGGTTATCCCCGTAGCTATAGAACGTACCCTGCAAGGGTAATCTCCACGTTTGTCTTTTGCTAAGGACCACGTCATCTGTAAGACCTTGGCAATGTGCCATGGCCGGTGATGGATATCCTGCCCAAGCACTAGGTGCGTGCTATGACAGTTGAGTCTCCTTCTGTTTGGGCACCCCATTTATGTTTGCCGAAAAGCATACGAGCAGCAGTCTATTGTTATAGGTGTGCACATGAGAATTACTTTGGTTAGGAGATGGGATATTTATTGACTATGTCCATACTGCGACCATGCCATTTAATTTCTCGTACTTTATTATTATTCATGTGCATAGTAGTGAGCACTACAGTTCACCGTGCTCACTCCCACCTGCTCTTCATGGATGCAGGTTAAGCAGGTGTTGGCTGACGAGATAGAGACGAGTGGTGTTGGTCCTTGATTGACTTCATTTAGTTTATTCCGCATGCTAGTAGACTTGGGTTTATTTATGCTTATTCATGACTTGAGAACTTTGGTATTTATGATTTATGACTTTGGAATTTTGAGAACTTTGGATTGGGAGATGTTCCCTAATGAACAATTTAGATGAAACTGAGATTTATGAAAACAAAGGATTTATTATTTATGATATGCAAGTGTGATTTATGTTATTATGTAATTTAGTTCGAGTAGCGCCACTAATTTATGAAAAGAAATCTGAAAAATTTAAGTTGACTTTTTGAAAAGCCTTTGACTTTCGTAAAATAAAAAGTGGGGCGTTACATATCACATGTTATATATATGTTTTGTTCGGTCTATCGAAAGTTGGTTTGAAGTCTGATTTCATTCGGTTTATTTGTTGATTTGTATGTTCGTACGTATAATTCATATATTCGTGAATTTTCGTGGATTATCGGAACTCTAGTTTACTGTATAAGTTGAGTCTTGTTGCAGCTGTGATGAATTCGTGTGATTTCGATGTCTCGTTTTGTCGTTTTGAGTCGTCGTCTTGTTGATTGGATCGTTCGTATCCCGGTTGTTTGTTTTGTATTATTGTGTCGTTTTGTATCTCGAGCAAACCCGTTTTAATATGTATTTCGAAACTATAAAAAAAAATCTGGTCTTCATGTTGATTTTCGTGATTTTACCGAACTCGTCTTCTTGCTCGTAGTATCAGTCGAAACAGGCCTGTAGTGTAGTGGTGCGGACATCACATTTATGCGTTGATTCGGGTATCGTTGGACGATCGGTTTATTTTTTGGTGCGTTTATTCAATGTGTTTTTCGTGAAATTTATGTGGATAAGAACTCTCATTCATATATTGGAGTCTCTTTGTTATTCTTGTGTTTATATGACTGGTTTTGGAGTCTTGTTTTATTGTTTCGAGCCGTCGTCTTGTGTTTGTGGCGTTCAAACCCTTTAAACGTCATTTCGTTTTGAGAACCGAAACCCAATTTTATTGAACTTTTCAAATTCGAGATTGGAGTTAATTTTGAAAATATTGTAAATTCCCGAACTACGTTTACCGTTGGATGCGATGTCGTCAAGTTAGGTCAAGATTTAGACAAGCCGATCAGATTTTGTAGCCTCTGTAGTTCCCTCAGTTTCTGTTCACGGTCCCAGGTTGATGGATATACTCTCAGATCTAGAGCGAACCGATAGAAACGAGCCCAGATCTGCCTAAATCGCCTTCAAACCATTACTGGACCGCAAGAATACCTACAAAAACTCAACGCCGGAGGTGTTTCCGGCGTAGAGCCTCCGACGCTCAAGTCAGTATGGGAGAGAGATGAAGAGAGGCTGCTCTGAGGGAGCAGCAACTATGGAGGAGAGTCTGTAATGAATGGGAGTTAGGGTTTGGGAGTTACCTTAGCTTCTTTATATAGAAGTAGAACATTTACCTTAAGTCCCCAAAATGCCCTGGCCGATTTACCAGAAATGTCCAAAATACCCTGGGCGGTTCGTATTCCGTCCACCTCCTAGTCAGCATCTGGATTCCTTCTTATCTTTGACAACTTTATTAAGATATGTTGAAGTATATAGGAGTCGTCGGAGGTCGTGGATCCTCGAGTCGACTTAAGCCGACTTAGGGTATTGTCGAGTCGACTTGGGTCATTCTTAAACGTCGGTAGATCATGTTGTATCTATCCGTTTCTCTGAGGGAGGTCTACTTATGGAGGTCCACTTCTGGAGGTCGACTGAGAGGGTCACCTGGGCCTTGTTAAGCCGGAGATAGTCTTCAGAAAATTCATAGGAAGAGTCAACTTTGCGTAAGTCGACTCGATAATGTCGATTAGTGTGGATCGACTAACATGCCAGTCGTTCGATTGGGTATTTAAGTCTGAACCGCTATGCCACAGTATGTCTATATCATCTAGTCCCCCCAAAAATTACTCGAAGCGATTCTGAGCTTAAGAGTAAATTTGTCGATTGAATAGCCCGAGTCTTTCCGCATATTGAATCTTTGCTATACATCGTAACCTGGGATCAGATCCTTATAAGATGTTTTCTTCTCAGCCAATTTCCTTGGTCCCAGTCGCTTTCATTTGCATCTCGACTCGCGAGCAGTTCTTTGGCTTTTACTTATACAAATTCCCACATTGATTGGATAAGTCCAGATTTTCTTTCAAATTTCAAAATTCAAAAAGGTTTAAAACCTAATTCGACGTTTCTCTCTCCGCCGCTTCGTATTTCGTGTGTCATCTCAACTATTGGACCTGCCTTTAATCCGAGGGCTAGCGTTTCTCTACTTCCCCTATAAGTATCCTCCTCCTTCCCCTTCTCTCACTTTTCGCACTCAAATTTCTTGAATTCTCTTCTCCCCCGGCAATAACAGCAACATATGCTTTCCGGCGTTCACTTCTTTTTCCGACGCTCCCCTCAAGTTTTTCCAGGACTTCTCTGACAATCATAATGTGTAAGTTCTCTTTGCTTTTCGATTTCTTGCTATGTGCGATTTTTTTTTTCTTTTTTGTTTTCTCCTTGATATGCTTGGGGGTTCATATGTTCATCAGATTTTCTGGGATTCTTTTAGATGATTTCTTGCGATTTATCCCTGTTAGATCTTCTAGTCGTGGATTTCTCGTTTTTCAAAGTGTTTTCATTCGTCAGTCGATTTGATAAAGGAACTCGACTCTTCTGCTTTTCTATGAGTCCACTAATGTCGACTAATCATCCTCGCATCCCGGTCCTCGGGGATCTTCCTTTCTTCTTTTGTTTTTCTGTTGAGTTGAATCGACTTAGGGGTTGCTCATATGATTTCCATGCTTCATCATTGTTTTATTTCTTCTAGAGCCGAGTTGCGACTATGATTGACCTCACATGCTGACTGCCATTTTTTCTCTATCTCTTTTCTTTTAGATTCTGACTTCGACCCCGTTTTCGGATCTCTTGCCCGTGAAATAGACAACTATTCGAGTTTTGACTCTGTACAAATAATCACAGTCGGGCTGAGTGCTGGCTTAAATGACGAGCCAGAGAATTATGCTCATTCCACTGCCTCGTCCTTTGGAGTCGAGTGGGATGCGTATAATCAAGCATTGTTGTCTGGTACATTAAACGAGCACCCTGAGGCTTCTCGTGCCTTGGGGTCTCCTCGACTTAACTTAATCCCTCGAGGTATTCCTCTTAGGCTTTTAGATATCTCTATGTATAGAAAAAGTCCTGTACATTCATTAATAATAGCTCCTTCAGTCGAGCCTGTAACTTTAGCCTGTCCCGTAGCAAAGTTAGTTGTTCTTAATCCCTTTTGTTATGCCCATGCAGCCAAAATCAATGGCTTCAGGGGGTACAGTGGTCTTCTTTCCGAATGGGAATTGGTCGCTCCTACAATAAATGACGACTTCAGACATCCTCCCCGCGGCTGTTTTACCTTTTTTGTTGATCAAATAATGTCGGGATTGCGCTTCCCGATTCAACATGAGCTGTTGTCGTTGAGTAATCTTTATGATGTAACCATAAATCAGTTCACTCCTAACTCCATCCGAATAATGGTGGCTTTCATAGTCGTCTCCCGAATAGTCTTAGGTAGTTTTGCGCCCGAGTTTTTTCTTTACTGCTACGGGTATAGGTTTAGCAAAGACGTTCATTGTCTTGGTTGTGGTGTGAGGGTGTCATTCCTTGACTATATTTCTTCCAACATTACCGAGTGGAAGAAAAAATATTTCTTTATCCGACCTGCTCCTGGCCAATATCCATTCACCGTCGAGTGGCTTACCAGCAAGATGAAGCAACATAAACGTCCTAACTCTTCGCAATTTGCGGATATGCTGGAAGAGTTGAATAAGCATGTATGGAGTGCTCGTCGACTGACTAAGGATAGATCCCTCCTTAACCATGTTCGGATTTGTGTCAACAAAAGCGTTCCTCGAATTAGTGATCCTCGTAAGCTTTCTGTTATTCTTGTTTATATCTAGACTTGACACCACTCGTCTGAAAATTTATATGTTTCCCTTTGATGTGCATTCATGATTATTCTTATTGATTATTCCTTTTTATGTCGACAGTGAAATCCTTTGCTCGCTTTGAGAAGAAGAAGGGCCAGGAGGCCGACAAGTCCGCTGCTCATCCTGCCCCTCCGAAATGACCCAAAGGCGGCTCGAGTTATGGCACCAAGGTTGCGGCAGTCGAGACGAATGCCGCCAAAAAGTTAAAGGTGTTGCTTCCCTCGACTACTAAGCCGAGTCAACCATCGGGGTCCAACTCTCGAAAAGGGCCTAGGACCAAAGGGACATGACCCTTGTGCCTAGCTCCTAGAAACGTCAAAAGGGGTAGGAGCCGACTGTCGAGAAGGATGCGGGGCAGTCGTCCCCTGTGAATGTGCAGCCGGTGACCTTAGAGCAGCCTTCCCGACTCTACGACAATCCCGACCCATTCAAATTCTTCAATACCTCCATTCGACTCTCCCCGAGGACGACAGGGCTCAGACTGATGGTAACCCCGATCATCGGGCCCGCTATGCCGCTCGACTTATCCCTTGGGTAAATTTTGTTTTTCTATGTTCTTTCTGTCCAAACTCTAGACTCTCTCATCATTTCATTTTTCTCATCATTTCATCTCATTCATCATTTTCTTAGCTTCTCGCATGCATCCTTCCATCAATGATCGAGGAAGCGACCTCTCCCCATGCCAACGTCAAGGTTCTGGGGGGGAGATATGAGTGTAAGTGCAAAGATCTCGAGGCGAAGGAGGAAAACCTCAAGGCTGCCAATGCTGTCATTGCTAAGCTTCGGTCTGGCAAGGAGACGGCTGCCTAGATAGTCGGGAAATTGAGGGCCGACTTGGCCAAGGCCAACGACGAGGCCTTGGTCGAGAGGGATAATGGGCTTCCAGAAGGCCGCAATACTTTCTTGAAGTCTCCTACAGGTGTTGTCTTCCTCGATCACTACCGTAAGGTTGTGGTCGAGGCATTCTGTGACTCGCCTGACTTTCTCGACATGCTAGTTCCCGTGGCGGTCCAATATTTTGACTTTGCCTACGACACGTGGGAGCAAAAGCTATGGCCAAACCTGATATTCCTGGGAAAATCAACTGGGCAGCAGTAAAAAAAAACTCTCCCCCACCCCGACGGCTTCCAGGGCGACGCGGACCTCCCTCCTGGTCACGAATGGTGGACTGACCTCGAGGCCAAGGCCATTCACGCGGCCGAGCTTTCTTCTCAGCTCGAGGTCCCTCCATCCCCTATAGTCGGTCTGATAGAACTTGTTGAGCCGAGTGGGGCTAATTAGGAAGAGGAGCAGGTCGACAAAGAGATAGAGGTTCAGCGACCGGGCACGGAGCCGATCGAGGAGGGGGGGTGCCGAGACCGAGCAGGTCGGTAATGAGGGTGGAGATGCTGCTGAGAAGTAGACCGCTGATTCCTAGAAAATTTGAAAATTTGAGTGTGATAGTTGTTGACTTTGTCCTTTATTTTTTTTTGTTGTTGGTCTCGACCTGTGTTAGTCATATTTTGTAAAGATCGAGACAACTTGATGTGTAATTGACTCTCAATGCAATATCTATCTATCTTTTTTTATTCTCGTGATTGTTTACGCTTTGCATTTCTTATTTCTTCCATCTGCTTTTAGTTGTCATGCGTATATTCACGTCGATGTTCCTTTTGATTATTCTGAGTTTTGTCGAGTGTATTGTCTCGTTCTGTCATATCGTATGTCTTCTCCTAACCCTTCTTGCGAGCTGGTCGAAGTCGAGCAACGGTTTCGACAGCTTCATAGTTGTTGTACAAAAGTTTTTCGAGTCATTTTTTCCCAACCCTTCTTGCGAGCTGGTCGAAGTCGAGCAATGGTTTCGACAGCTTCATAGCTGTTGAACAAAAGTTTTTCAAGTCGTCTTCTCTCAACCCTTCTTGCGAGCTGGTCGAAGTCAAGCAACGGTTTCTATAGCTTCATAGCTGTTGATCAAATTTTTTTCGTTTGCGAGCTGGTCAAAGTCGAGCAACGGTTTCGACAGCTTCATAGCTGTTGAACAAGTTTTTCGAGTCGTCTTCTCCCAACCCTTCTTGCGAGCTGGTCGAAGTCGAGCAAAGGTTTCGACAGCTTCATAGCTGTTGAACAAAAGTTTTTTGAGTCGTCGTCTCCCAACCCTTCTTGCGAGTTGGTCGAAGTTGAGCAACGGTTTCAACAGCTTCATGGCTATTGAACAAAAGTTTTTTGAGTCTTCTTCTCTAAACCCTTCTTGCGAGCTGGTCGAAGTCGAGCAATGGTTTCGACAGTTTCATAGCTGTTGAACAAAAGTTTTTCGAGTCATCTTCTCCCAACCCTTCTTACGAGATGGTCAAAGTCAAACAACGGTTTGGGCAGCTTCATAGATGTTGTTGAACAAACGTTTTTCGAGTCGTTTTCTCCCAACCCTTCTTGCTAGCTGGTCCAAGTCGAGCAACGGTTTCAACAACTTTATAGCTGTTGAACAAAAGTTTTTTGAGTCGTCTTCTCCCAACCCTTTTTGCGAGCTGGTCGAAGTCGAGCAACGGTTTCGACAGCTTCATAGCTATTGAACAAAATTTTTTCGAGTCGTCTTCTCCCAACCCTTCTTGCGAGATGGTCGAAGTCGAGCAACATTGTTAACATCTTCATAGTTGTTTTCCTTGCATTAATATTTTGGAACTATGTGTAGTGTGTATGAGGTTAACTATAGCTTTGTGGTTGTTTGAGTCGACTTTATGATTTACCGGCTTTGTTGCCTACTCGAGTCTTTGCCCGAGAATCACATCTTCATAGTTGTATCTATCGACATCGTAGTCGTGGGCTTCATAGCCTATTCGAGATTCCACTCGAGAATTACAACTTCGTAGTTGTATCAGTCGATTTCGTAGTCGTGTGTTTCATAGCCTATTCGAGATTCCACTCGAGAATTACAACTTCGTAGTTGTATCAGTCGACTTCATAGTGGCGGGCTTCATAGCCTATTCGAGATTCCACTCGAGAATTACAACTTCGTAGTTGTATCAGTCGACTTCGTAGTCGTGGGCTTCATAGCATATTCGAGATTCCACTCGAGAATTATAGCTTCGTAGTTGGTAGAGTTAGTTGACTATATAGTCATTTTGAAATATTCGATTTTTTCCGATAATCATAAAGAGATCGATGTGTAAGCATAAAGAAGCATAATAGGAGCGCAAACTTGAAATTCTTTTCATTACTGAATTTGATTCAAATGTTGTTCAGTACAAAGAGTTCAAAACATTATCTTAAACGTAAAAGCGCTTGAGTTAGATCACATGCCAGGATCACGGCAGTTGTCGACCTTCTCAATCTTTGAGTTCGTATGCCCCGCTCTCGAGGAGTTTTGTGACCGTGAAAGGTCCTTCTTAATTAGCTTCGACCTTTCCAACATGTTTGAGGGCATCTACCCATTTGAGGACAAGGTCTCCAACTTGAAAACGTCGGGTTCGAACTTTCTTGTTGAAGGCTGTGCGCACCTTTTGCTTGTACTCGACAGACCACACCCAAGATTCCTCTCGCCCTTCGTCGATTAAGCCGATGGCTTCCACAACCATTTCCTCGTTTTTCTTTTCTTCATAGAATGTCGACCTGTGAGAATGTAATCCAACTTCAATGGGCAGGAGCGCGTCCATTCCATAGACCATGTGGAACGGGGATTGGCCGATTGAACTTCTCGGAGACATCCGATAGGCCCAAAGGACTGTTGTTAGCTCGTCGACCCAAGCTCCTGACGCTTTTTCTAGTCTCTTTTTCAATCCTTTGAGAATGGTTTGGTTTGTCACTTCGACTTGGCCATTCCCTTGGGGATGCGCTACTGAGGCAAATCGTTACTTAATACCCATGTCGAGACACCACGCTTGTATTTGCCTACCTTTAAATTTAGTTCCATTATCTGAGATTAATATCTTCGGGACTCCAAATCGACAATAGATGTTGTTGAACAAGAACTGTATCATTTTTTCTTCGGTGATCTTTGCCAAGGGTTCTGCCTCGACCCATTTGCTGAAGTAGTCGACTGCGACTACAAGGAATTTTCTTTGCCCGTTCCCATTGGCAACAGACCCACCAAGTTGATTACCCATTTAGCGAAATGGATCGGGCAGTTAATTGTCGTCATGGTTTCAGACGGGATATGGGGAATCGGACCATGACGCTGGCATCTCTCGTTAGAGGTATGCTGTAAAAGCGATGTTTTGCAGATTCTATCAATTCCATTTTAATCTGGCAATCATGTTTCGGTCAAAGTACATATGTTTGCAGTTTATTTATTTATGCAATACATACTCCATGTCTTATATTGAGGTAGTGTGGTTCGAGGAGTTTCGAACAGAAAGATCACCTATCAGTTCCTTATAAGACTAAACTATTCGTTCACAGTCTAGACTGGCAGTGAGACCCCACTTGGAAAAAGATTGTAGTGTATTCTTGATTCAATTGGTCTTTGACTGAAGGATTACACTAGCACTTATGTTAAGTGTTGAACAGGACCACGGAAGGATAAGGATATGAGACTCACTGACCGTTGTCGTAACCTAGACCTTCAGTGATTGTTGCGTTTTCTTAAGTTGTAACATAATATAAAATAGGCATATATTTTTATTTCTTATTTATTTGATTTACCAAGTGATTCCTATTTTAATAGGATGACATACGAGGTATTTTGGTAAGTAAGAATAATTATATGATGTGCTATTATAAATTACTTACGGTCATTATGTTCCAGTGTGCTGGATTGATGATGTCCCCGAAATGAGCTCAGGAAGGAACATTATGTTAAACCCTGCAAGTAGACGATTGTCTGACATAATGGTTAAAGTTTGAGTGGTACTAATTTCGGAAATTAATGAGAAGTTGATTAATTATTTTGTCAGTAATTTAATTAATCAACGGACGTCATATCCTAAACATAGGGAGATAAATCGATCAATCATATTAATATTATTTCATCATGAAGGCTCGATTTTATTGGTAAAATAGTGGCTAAATGGGGAGAGCAATAATATTACTCTAGTGGGATGTTTTATTATTTAATTTCATTAAATAGGAATTAATTTTATTCCATATTAATGAATTAATTAGGAGAACAAAATTCCTACTAGAATCTTATCGTGGGATTAGGAGACTTGGGAGTCTTCTAGAAGATGGAGATTAGTAGGAAATATATTTCCTAAATTATATTATTAATTGGAGTAAAATTAGGCTTCCTAAATTAGGAATTAATTCTATTCCATGATTATTAATTTAATTAGGAAAGATATTCCTACAAGGATCTTCTCTAGTGTTAGGAGACTTATAGGAGCCTTCTAGAAGGAGGAGATTAGTATGAGATTTCCTTCCGACATTAAATTAGTATTGGAGTAGAATTAGGATTCCTAGGCCTAATGGAATAAGCCCATATTTAGCACCTCCTTAAGGTCCCTAATGGATCCTATAAATAAACCATGTCCCAATCTCTCCTACAAATTGATGTTCGTCGATTTTGTCATCTACATATACGTGAGAATAACATTGTTCGAGAGTTAGTGAGATTCGATTAAATGCTCCACCAAGTTTAATCGAAGTAGGTGTTTAGGTAATCCGTTAGAAGGCTTTTGGGTACAATTTATTCGAGCCTTTATATTTATATTTTCTGCTCATCATCATCACCTTGTCGCCGCCGTTCGCTGCCGTCGACAACAGCCGGAAACCACCTGCCACCGCTGGAAGTCAGCCAGGCCCAACCGATAACCACCGCAAGCCGTTGCTTGCAGTAGCGCCCAGCTAGGCCCATCGCCGAACTCCCAGCACGACCGCAAGCGACGCTCGCGAGTTCCCAGCGACGCCCCACGCCATCGCGAGTCGCGCCCAGCGTCCCAGTCGTGTTCTCCGATCGTGTTCGCTGCCAGTTGACGTCTGCGCGAGATCCCAGCGCACGCCAGTCCACGCGTACACATACCGCGAACGCCCTGCTGCCTTGTTCCGCACGCCCCGTGTTCCCAGATGCCCAACGCTAGTCCGCATCGGCATATGAAAAGTGCACCGCGTGCACGCACACGCCCGAGGCTGCCAGCGCCCGTCTGCGTAGCCTGCTCCCCGCACGTCCGCAACACGCATCCTGCCAACACTCGTCCGCATCACGCCAGCAGTCCGCGACCGTGCTCACGACCCGCGTACACGCACCCTGTCCACGCCCGACATGCACGGGCTGCCCGCTGCAACCCGACGCCGAGACCCGTGTGTCGTTCGATCGTGATCCATTTGACGTGTCGATTAGAATCGACTAAAGGCCAAACCTATCCGCCCATTAGGTTGTGGTGTTCAGAAGAACTTCATCAACAGTACTCTACATCGTCTCAGAGTCGGCAAAAATTTTAAAAGGTAAACGTCCATATTCTAACTATATATTATGCTACATTAAGATTTATTTCGATAAGTTGAATACTGTGCATGTTATTTGACGTTCCTAACAGAACCCAACAACTATTATCAGAGCCCTGGCTTAATGCAAACTCGTGCACAGTTTGAATTTTGGACTTTGCCTGTCTACATGAATTATGTGCGTACTGAAGCAGTGGCATAGTAGGTTAGAAATTGCAATAAGTTTTTGCAGGTGTTTCGAATCCGACTATTGTGGCCCGTATGTATGGATTTTAATTCATGTTGAATGTATGTTGTTTTTAAAGCCGTGGACATGTCAAGGAATTTTTGGGTTGGTGAATGCTTGTAATAAATTATTCGCGCGGTGGGACACCACATAGTTTATTGCATCATTGAAACTCATGTACGGCTCCTGCGTGGGTCATAGGATGAATTATGTAATTGTTGTTTATATTATTCGTTATTGATCCGGCGGGCGTGGAACAACCTTGACGGGGCAAGGCGATAAACACATACACGGTTGCCATGGTGATGATCCAATGGCGACTTTCTCGTAGACAACCAATTCAGTGGGAGTCACTACGAAAGGGGAGTTCCAATACCTGAAACGGAGGACATGCTCAACAAGGACAGGACTGTGTTTTCTCCGTAACATTGGAGATTGATTAATGGCCATGATAGTTGGATTATAGTTCCTATTTTATTATTGCTCATTAATCATGCATGTTTTACGTGATTGCTTTTGTGCAAATACAAACATGTTAAGAAAATTCCATAAAATAAAAATTATATTAAGTGTGCAATGGGTTGAATAAATTACATCCAAGGCCTCTATTATAGGTTTGTCAGTGAAGTGATTTAATTCGAGTTCAAAGGACGTTTTATTTTACAGTTCACAAGGACGAATCTCCTGCGGGATGATTATAGTGAGCTATTTCAAAAGCGTACGGGTCACCCAAAGGTGGACGTATAATTTTGGTAGTAAACTTAGTACCAATTAATGGGATACGCTTAAAGTGTAAATAATTACGATAGTCCCAAAGGACAAGGTCATTTTTATTCTTTAATAAAGTTAATTGCGCTGGCCAAAAGATGAAACTGAATATTAGTTAAGTATTGCTCGACAGTATGTTAAGCTAATGAAATTTATCCCTCCTCTTGCGAATGTTTGAACCGTAGACGTCCACACTCAGTGGCCTGCGGAGATTCGGTGTTTTGAGGTGTTGGTGAATTTATTTGAATATTGTTAAATGGGATCAATATTTGATGTATAAATTCAAAACTACTTGACTGAGTAAAGACTATGTTTGCATGATCCCAGGAATTCAAAATGTCTTTCAATCCGTTGTCAGTAATTCTCAAAGAAAACAAACTTGTTGGTCCCAATTATATTGACTGGAAAAGGAACTTGGATATAGTGTTAACTGCTGAAGGGTACAAATTTGCTACTGTTGAGGTTTGTCCGGCTGTGTCTTCCATAACTTGTTGCTAAACTTCATTCGACAGAGGGCCTGTTTTGTCAGAAGACCCAAGCTATGGTGGCCAGCGGGGAGAAGCTTCCACTTCTAAGGCTCCTAAGGGCAAGAAGAGGAAGAAGTTCGCAGAAAAGGGCAAGGCGGTCATGAGTGACGCGCAACCTCGACAAAAAGCGAAGAAGTCAAAAGGCAAGTGCTACAATTGTCAGCAGAAAAGACACTTGAAGGCAAACTGACCTCTTCCCAAGAAACCCGATAAAGGTACTCTTTTCGCTTTAGTCGTTGAAACATGTTTAGCGGTGTTATCTACCAGTACCTGGTGTGTAAATACAGGGGCCACTGATCATGTCTGCAATTCATTGCAGGGGTGCCAGGAAACCAAGCGACTTAGGGAATGAGAAGTTACCATCTACTTGGGCGATGCTAGTAGAGCGTCAGCAGTTGCAGTGGGAGACGTCTATTTAGATTTTGGCTTATATAGGTTTTTAGTTTTGAAAGATTTTCTTTATGTTCACAGTTTTAGAAAGAATTTGATTTCAGTTTCTAAGTTGTTTATGAACGGTTTTTCCACTACGTTTGATAATAAAGTTGTTATTCGTTATGGCAAAAAGTTCATATGTTCTGGTTCATTAGTTGACAATCTATACATTCTTGAATCTAAGTCATCTCCACTGCAACAGAAACAATTACTTAATTCATCATCTAATCTGAATAAGAGAAAGGAACCTTCTAAAATGAACGAAACATATTTTTGGCATCTAAGACTTGGTCATATTAACCTTAGGAGGATTCAAAGATTGGTAGCAGATGGGCCCTTGGGGTCGTTAGAAGTCGAGGCTTTTCCAACTTGTGAGTCGTGCCTGGAAGGTAAAATGACTAAGAGGGTTTTTAGTTCAAAAGGGCATAGAGTCGAAAATGTGTTAGGGCTAGTTCATTCTGATCTATGTGGTCCTATGAGTATTCAAGCGAGAGGTGGTTTCGAGTACGTTGTTACTTCTATCAATGATTACTTGAGATATGGGTACATTTTCCTTTTGCACCGCAAGTCTGAATGCTTTGAGAAGTTCTTGGAGTATAAGGCAGTTGTGGAGAAGCAGTTAGGAAAAAGTATCAAGTCATTACGATCAGATCGTGGTGGCGAATATCACTCGAATGAATTTAGGAGCTACTTGACAGATAATGGGATTACGTCCCAACTGATTGCGCCTTGCACGCCTCAACAGAATGGCATAGCAGAACGGAGGAACATGACTCTTATGGAAATGGTTAGGGCAATGATGAGTTATAGTAGTTTACCTTTTTTATCCTTATTCTCGTCTCGGGGTTCGATTTTCACCTTTGTTGCCTGCAAGAAGTCGGCTTCCACCTCCTCGACACTCATGTATTTGGCACACCTTCCCAAGACTTCGTCAAAAGTCCTCCCAGGTCGCTTTGCCGACTTAATCTCCTTCGTGGCCGAGGGCACGTCGACACACGCCCCCGTGTACCTCGCCACATAATCTCGCAATGATTCTCCTTCCTTTTGTTGCATACCTATCAAGCTAAGGTAAGATTTTTCTTGGGCCTTCACACTTGCGAATTGGTTCAGAAAACTTGAGCAAAATCCGCCAAAGTTCCTGACAGCTCCCCGGGGCAGTTAGCGGAACCAATCTTGCGCGGGTCCCCGCAGAGTCGTCAAGAACACTCGACACTGAACATGGTCATTGTAACGATGCAACACCGCCATGTTCTCAAAACTCCTCAGATGTCGAGAGGGATCAGTCGACCCATCGTACCAGATGTTGAGCTCTCTAAACCCCTGGGTAAGTCGGCATCTAGAATGTGTTGCGAAAAGGGGTGTCCTCTCGAGCTCCCCATTTTTCTCCCCTCGACTCGAGCCTGCAAGTCACGCACCTAAGCCATCAATAGTTCTAGAGTATCGTCTCTCGCTTGTGGGTTAATGGTTCCGACAGAGGATTCTTCTGCGTCTGCTCTCCTGCTCTGCCTTTCATGAGATTGTGCTTGATCCGAGGTTGGTTGACCCTGGGTTGTTCGACTTGCGTCTACTTAAATTGAGCCACCACTACCTCAGCAATCATCTTTCACATCTCGCTTCTCGTCATGTTCAACGTCTGTTCCTCGACTCGGGGTAGTGGCATCGCTCCCTGCTCAAGTGGCCTAGACTGCCTCCCCAAACTCAGAGATGTCTCGGTCGATTTCTGCCCGTCGACTCATCCACTCGTGCCCTTCACGTGGCTGGGCCCCCCTTGCGTGAGTACTGGGATTTTGACCCCATGTGGGGTAATAGGCGTTTCCTCCTCCACACGCACTCTTGACAGCGTGTGTGTCCCGAACTTTGGGAAGCCATTGAGAGTGGCGGCCTGAGGTTGGGAATCGGCGGAGGCCTCTTATCCGTCCATGTTCACCTGAACTCCTCGTTCAAATTCCTCTGCAATCCTTCCTTCTAGCCATCAGAGACAGATCGGAGCTAGGTGCAAATATCTTAATTCCTTCAAGAACTCCCCACAAACGGCGCCAAAATGATGGGTCTACTCTCAGATCTAGAGCGAACCGGTGGAAACGAGCCCAGATCTGCCTAAATCACCTTTAAACCATTGCTAGACCGCGAGAATACCTACAAAAACTCCACACCAGAGGTGTTTCCGGCGTAGAGCCTCTGATGCCCAAGTCAGTATGTGAGAGAGATGAAGAGAGGCTGCTCTGAGAGATCATCAGCTATGGAGGAGAGTATGGAATGAATGGGAGTTAGGGTTTGAGAGTTACCTCAACTGCTTTATATAAAAGTAGAACATTTACCTGATGTCCCCAAAATGCTCTGGCCGACTTATGAGAAATGTCCAAAATACCCTGGTCAGTGCATATTCCATCCACCTCCTAGTAAGCATTCAGATTCCTTCTTATCCTTGACAACTTTATTATGATATGTTGAATTATATAGGAGTCGTCGGAGGTCTTGGAGCCTCGAGTCTACATAAGCCGACTTAGGGTATTGTCGAGTCGACTTGGGTCATTCTTAAACGTCGGTAGATCATGTTGTATATATTCGTTTCTCTAAGGGAGGTCGACTTAAGGAGGTTGAATTCTGGAGGTCGACTGAGAGGGTCACCTGGACCTTGTTAAGCCGGAGACAGTCTTCAGAAAAATCATAGGAAGAGTTGACTTTGCATAAGTAGACTCGATGATGTAGATTAGTGTGGATCGACTAACATGCATGTCGTTCGATTGGGTATTGAAGTCTCAACCGCTACGTCACAGTATGGCAATATCGCAGGTATTAATTCTCATTTTTGTAGCCCAAGTTTTCATTTAAAATTGCATAGCAGGCATTTGGTGCAGTGGTGACTATGCTCATTGTTGTGGAAGAGGTTCAATTTTCGAACCTTGAGGGCAGCATTCTTTTACTTTTCTATTTTTTTTTCTAGCCTAGGTTGCTACTATCGCTTCTCAGCATCCTGGCCCGCGAGCCCTCGTTTGGCCTGCGAGCCCAATGTCCAGCCCTGCAACTGTAGTAACCCTATTCGGCCCATTTCTTGCCCAATTCACGGCCCAATTCACGTGTATAAGGTCCATTTTTTCGCAGAAGATAATTCCAGCGCGACCCAATTGACTTTATAACCCTGTTTTGTGTCCCGAAGCCCGTTTTTAATATCGATTTCAATATTAAAAATTTTTTCAAAATGACAAAAATTTGGAAAAAAAATATTTTATGTCCCGAGACTCCAATTTAATTCTCCGAGTCATTTCTTTTCTAAAATGTGAGAGTTCCAAGTCCACAAAAAATCTGATTAAAACCTTTAAGCCTTAACTTTGATTAAATGTAGGTTTTATGTTAAATTCGAGTAGTTAGATAGATTATTGATGTATTATCTCGCTTAATTGTAGGTGTTTGAGGAGTCGAGCCCTCGACCTATGTACTTGCATTTGTGTGATATTCTACCTCGATTTCCAGGTGGGTTTGTTATTCTCAAAATTAGCTATGTTGTAAATGTTACAATTGTTTACTTGTGGTATGATCAAAGTTTGCATATGGATCATGTAGCCTTCGATGTGAGCTGTACCGGCCGTCGAACGGTTATCCCCGTAGTTATAGAACGTACCCCATTGGGGTAATCTCTTTATTACACCTGTAAGACCAGGACTGTGCTCGGTCGGGGGTATGAGACCAGGGCTGTGCTCGGTCGAAAGTATCAGACCAGGCATGTTCGGTCGGTTCCCCGTTGTGAGCCAGGGCGGTGCTCGACCGAAGGGGGTAACTCCTACTGGTTAGGCACCCGATGTGAGGCCAAGGGCCATTCGATATATAGCCGACAGTAGTCTATTCATATAGGTGTGCACATGAGTCTATTATTGATACTATTGATGGGAGATCGAGATAGATAATTATTTCATATACATGCTGAGACCATACTTTATTGATTATGAAATACTATTTCATAATTGTAATAACCTTTACTGCATAGTGGTGAGCGCTACTGTTTCCTCTTGTGCTCATCCCCATCTGCTCTTCATGGATACAGGTTAGTATTGTGGGCACGACGGAGGAATGCGATTGGTGGTCTTATTATTTGATATTGCTTCCGCCTTGAACTGAATAATTGCTATTATTGTTTTCTCTATTATTGAATAATGGATTATTGACAGAGAGTGTACTCCCTAGGATAATAGAATATTTGAATTGATTATTGGATTGCATATTGATTATTGAGGTTTTATTATTGATAAATGAAGATTGATGATTGTTTGAGTATTGAGATTTTTGTTAAGCAATGATGTACGTTTTGAAAATGAGTAGCGCCTCAAGTGATTTTGAAATAAATTTGAAACATTTATTCTGATTTCGGTAAATAAAGGTGGGGCGTTACAATATTGTTCCACTTGTCTTATACCAATCCTTCTATAGTGGTTTTGTCTTTCGGACTAAGTATTTTCCCCGTCATTTTTGTGGACCTAATGGACCGAGTGTTCCATTCATATCCGAGTCAGTATGTGATTGCCCTTATTGATGATATCCTAATCTAATTAGAGATTCTATCAAGACAACCAATGGAACCCGACAGAGCACCGCGATTGTATAGTAATGTATTTCAGGCTAAGCCACGCACTAGAGACTATTTTGAATTGTCTAGTCGCTGTATTTCCGCTGATAACGTCTCGACCTATTCTTGAGAACTCCGGGACATAGTAAAAACATCTGAAGATATGATCGAAGATATTTTAATTATAGGAACTTCGCGCTTGAATCTCGAAGTGTGAAGATTGAGAGGTGAAAAGTGAGTTGCGCTCGTTTAGCGATGCTGACATGCTTAGCTACCTGGGGAAGAGCTGACGTGATGGCCGACACTATTGGCAGGAAGAGTCGAGCGAGCTATCTATTTAATGTCTCGACAGAAGCCCCTGACTTAGGAAGAATCTTCATGAGAGTGCTTTTGGTGATTTCACACATATCATTAGATTTGTGGTGTTTTGATTTTTGTTGTTTTGCAAAATTGGTGAAATTGGAGCTCGAACTTGCACCATGCTATTTCTGAGACCTTTGAAAACTTTTGAAATGTGAAACGCCTGAAACATAAATTGTTTTGTTGATTCCAAAATTTTTGAAATTTGGTGAGACCATCCCTTTTTGGATTATCTTGGACTGTAATTTCTTATGGAACCTTGGAGCGAAAGCCGGCCGTGACCGGATGTAGCCACGCGAAGTGATGGCTGAGCAAGCATGCACGTGCTAAGAGATGGGAGACCAACCATGGGGCCAACCGTTGACTCGCACAAGAGCTGCAACCGTCATCACCGTCCGCATGAACTCCCCGAGGCAGCAGATGTGGCCAAACCTTGAACTTGAAGCTGGTCTCCGAGTAGGTGGATAAGAACGCATCCCAGCGCCCCGCTTATGAAGTGCCAGTGAGCGTGCCGCCTCTTGGGTGACAGTGCATTAACCTTGAACCAACAATTTCATTTCATTGTTCAACCGATTTGTATGCTGAGCTATTTTGGTGACCCCAAACCTGGAACCGAGAACTCTAAGTTCCACTAAATCGTGTATGAATCCTTAATCGATGGTATTCGATTAAGGAGTTTAGTCGATGAGTTCCTATGTCACACCCCGCCTTACTAGTTTTGAAAAATCAGAGTAAAATTTTTGCTTTTATTTTCGAAAGGTCGTGTGAGCTTGTTTTCGAGAATGCTATCTTAGTTGTGGGATGTCACAGGTAAAAACTTACTTAACTTACTCAATCAGACATAAATAAAAACATGCAACCAAGTTTATCCATCATGGAGAAAATGGAATCACACATGTGGTCTTATAGTCTCGCACTGTATAGTCGTAGCGGAAGCATAAACTTAAACATACTTATTACACGCATACATAATAAAAATTGGTTCATGAAGGACATAATATGCGTGATTAAATTTCCTCATCATGACCACGCTTGCGACACATGTTCACCTGGCACGCTGGACTCCGTTACCTGAAAAACACAATGGGAGCGTGAGCAAAACACTATGCTCCGCAATGACCAGTACTGAATAAGACAACATTAATAATAACGATATCATGACATCAATATATAAGAGTTGAACTGTAAACTTTTCTTTTCTTTTCTAAACTTTGGTCCGTCGACCCTCGGTCCTCGGCCGCTCGTGTGCACACCCCGAATGAGATATTAAGGCCCTTGGCCTCCACCGAGAAACCAAGAGGAATATTAAGGCCCTCGGCCTCCAACCTGGAAGAACTAACTGTCTCAAACATACCTCAGCCATGGTAAAGTAATTAGTAATGATGTGGAACCCAGTACATGACCCCCACCTTGTATACTGAGAATATCTGTTGCAAGTGCTTGAAACTGAAGTAGCTGTCGGAGGCTCGACACTCCTTAAGCTACATAAGCATATAAGAAACATTCACTTGATCCAACTCAGCTCATATAGGGTATATAAGCACACATTTGAAAATAAACTCTATTTCCGAAAATAAAACAAGAGTTTTCAAAACCTAACCCCCACAGCGATTTTATAATTAAAATAAATTGTGTAATATCCCGATATTTTATTGGTATAAATTACGTTTTAGTTCCGATATAATAATGTTATCGATTATTATTTTCGGAATTAATTAAGTCCAGTCGTGATTACCGAAATTTATTTTCGACGTACCGTTTACGTTCGGAATAATTTTGGTAATTAAGTATTATGTTTAATTAATAATTAAACATAAAGTTTAGTAATTAATTGTGATTAATCACATCCTTAAGCCTTAATGCCGTGACATTAGGGAGAATTTCCCAATTTGTATCCAAAAAGCCGTAGCTTTTCTTAAGATTAAGGAAATCATTTTTCCTTCTCATTTTGAGCATGAAACGTGGCATGTTTAGGAAGGTGCTTAGTCATTGATTTTTAAACAACCCAAAGCTTAGCAAGTGTCAAGGACAAAAAGTGGCCACGCCACTACTTCGTCATCACCATCCTTGTACGGCCGAATATATATGGGAGAGATTGAACAAAAAAAATTTTCCCCAAGTTTCCTTATAAGGCATTCAGCCTATAATAGCCCCTTCAACAGCAACTTAAAATAAGCAAGTTCCCTCAATTTCGTTTAACAACCGCACGGCAAAGCTAGGTATTGCACGGCCACGCAAAAGCAAAGGAAGCACTCCATAGTTTCCGACTCCGTCGACCGATCAGAGAGGTAATGTTCCTTTCAGCTATAGTTCATGTTAGTAAGGATGATTTAAGGCTAAGGGTTCGAGTAATTTTCAGAAATTCCAAGAAAAGTCATGTTATGTTCGGTTCATGCGTATGTGCGATAATACATTCTTGTGTTCAATTCAGTCCGGCATGTTCCGAGCAATTATCGTTTATTTAGTCTTTATTCAGTTCATCATGTTCAGTAAGTTCAGTTTTGTCGAATAAAGATGAAATTTTGTCGGTAAATAGGCTCGAGCCGTCGCCAGCGCCTATCGCGCGTGGCCACGGGCAGCCTCGGGCCGTGTTTTGCCGTTTTCAGTAATGTTCATGTTCACCTGGTTATTCATGCTTTAAATTGCTTCGCAACAATGATCATGCGGAGATGTTCGGAAGTTGTCGAAGGAAAAGACGTTTCGGCCGAGAGACGGCGTATAGCCGTCGGCGGCGCACGGGCGTCCGCCGCGGCCCTTTCATGTTCATGGTGCGTTTGTTGTGTCTTCAGGTCATGTTTGATAAGTATTTGCATGTAAGGCATGTATTGGTCAGTTATGTTCAGTTTAGTCAAAGTATTGGCCGTAGGCCGCACCCTCGCACGTAGCGAGCGCACGCGGATGTGTGCGATGGCCCATTAAGCAGGTTCAGTCATTCCTTGCTAAGTTCAGTTTATTGTTCATACTAGGTCATAAAAAGAGTTAAGAAGTCAGTTTGGTCGGAGGAGTTCGCCGGACGGTCGGCAAGGGGTCGACCGTGGTCGCGCTGCCGCACACAGCGGCAGCAGTGCATCGACCGACGA
>CACSLK010020860.1:25367-48928 GCA_902706635.1 Striga hermonthica | reverse complement strand
AGAATAGAAATCCTAACACTAGAAAGCAATAAAATCCTAAACCTACCAAATAACTAATGCTTGGCTTGCACACCAAGCAATTCTAGAATGCTCCCTAATCTTCCACATGTTAAAAACTCTCGGCCGCCTTCCATTCCTCGCGCCCTTGTACGCGTCGCGCGCGCCGACCCTCGGCTTTTCTAATCCTCGGCGCGCGAGGTATCGCGCGCCTCATGTGCCCCGCACGCGCACGCCGCCTCCTCAGCACTCTCGCCTAGTGCTTCGAGAACAAGGACTCGCGCGCGCCCCTCACACGCGCACGCTGTTGCGCGCGCTTCGCTTATGCCGACCTTCTCGCGCGCGTACTCGCCCTCGCCCAGCATTCCTATGCCCACGCGGATTGGGTTGTCCGCGTTTTTCCTGCACTTGCGCGCTATCGCGCGCCCATCGCCGCTGCTGCCCACATTCCGCGCGTCCTCGCCACTTCCGCGAGTGCCGCGCACGTCTCTCACCCCCGTGCCGCTCGCGCTGTCGTCCCGTGCCTTGCGCGTCGCCTCTAGCGCCCCAGCGTCCCGATCCTCTACCGCGCGCCCCCGTGCACCCGCTGCACTGCGCGTCCCAGCCGTCTCCGCAGCCTGATCGCACCAGCGTACACCCGCTGCCGTCCGCGTGCTGCCATTCCCCGTCGTCGATCCTTCCGATGCACACCATCGTACGTTGCCACTCACCCGTGCATCAATTCGACCCCTCGGCCCATTATGCGCATCAAAGTACGATGTGCGTTCTTTGCTCGTGCTTGCACCCTTGTCGCCAACCGACTCCAAGTGTTCGCCCGATTCCTTAAGCTCTCCCGTCGGCCATGGGTCCCATCCATCCAACCCAATGCAATCACCAGCTCTCCAAATCCAACCATCCTCCATTCTACTCTTACCTCTTCTTCGAACCACCATCTTGCGAACTCGCCTTTTCCTCGCACAAGGCTTGCACCAACACTTGTCTTCTTTAGCCTTTGCCTTGCCTTTCCTTCGAGTTCTCTTGGTCTTGCATCTCCTAGGCTTGAGTTTAGCTCGTGGACCACATCCTTTTGGCCAATCTCGTACACATGATGGCCGGTAAATAGGACTAGATGGCTCCTCCAACATATTTTCTAGCCAAATATCTAGATTATCGCCATCATCATCGTCGGACTCATCAGGGTTAATAACCACTTCCGTATCATTCCCCTCCTCTTCGAGACTTTCCTTGTCCTCAAGGATCAGAAAATTCAGCGCACCATCATCTTCGTGGTCATGAGCATCGATCACCATTGCTTGTCGGGCTTCCATGTGTTGACGTTCGTACTCCTCAATATTCCTTCGCTCATGAAGCTCATCAAGATATGTTGCTTCCCATGGTGTAAGCTCTCTTTACAAACCTTCCAACATCTCAAGATCTTCCCAATCCAACTCATCCAATGGTGGGTAAGACATTTTTTTTTTTTACTCTAAAAAAATTCGAAAATAATAGGAAAAAATTCAAAAAATCAACCCCCAACAAGACTCAAAAAATCGAAATAAAAAGAAATTCGGCCCCTCAACAAAAGGTAATAACGGAACAAAAATCAAACAAAGGACTAACAAGATGACTTTTTTTTTTAAGACTCAAATTCGAAAAATAAAAGGAAAAATTCGAACCAAAAAATTCGAACCCCAACAAAAAATAAAGAGAAATTCGGCCCCTCAGCAAAAGGTAAACCGAAAAAAAAAAAGAAAAAAGATAGATAGATAAAGAACACGATCACCACCTCTCAATGAAAGCACCAATGATGACGGATCGTGTTGTTATCTATACTCGGGTTGTGAATAAACGAGCACTAGGGCCTTCGTTTATTCACGATAGGTGTATCTAACAGATGCACTACGGCCTTCTCCTAGATACCGTGACTTCAAGACGCTCTAATGGCCTTCTCTCCGACACTGTATGTAAACACGCACTGACGGCCTTGTTTATCACACGTTAGAACATAAAGTTCCCCTCAAAATTGGCTCACCAATTCAATACTCAATTCAAGACATCTAAAATATGATGAGGTACATGGGGTATTTATAGTTGCAAAATAAATCTAAGCCTAACTATACTAGATCTCCTAAATCTTACAAGAATAGAAAACCTAACACTAGAAAGCAATAAAATCCTAAACCTACCAAATAACTAATGCTTGGCTTGCACACCAAGCAATTCTAGAATGCTCCCTAATCTTCCACATGTTCAAAACTCTCGGCTGCCTTCCATTCCTCGCGCCCTTGTACGCGTCGCGCGCGCCGACCCTCGGCTTTCTTAATCCTCGGCGCGCGAGGTATTGCGCGCCTCATGTGCCCCGCACGTGCACACCGCCTCCACAGCACTCTCGCCTAGTCCTTCGGGAACTAGGACTCGCGCGCGCCCCTCACACGCGCACGCTGTTGCGCGCGCTTCGCTTATGCCGACTTTCTCTCGCGCGTACTCGCCCTCACCCAGCATTCCTACGCCCACGCGGATTGGGCCATCCGCGTTTTTCCCGCACTTGCGCGCTATCGAGCGCCCATCGCCGCTGCTGCCCACATTCCGCGCGTCCTCGCCACTTCCGCGAGTGCCGCGCACGTCTCTCACCCCCGTGCCGCTCGCGCTGTCGTCCCGTGCCTTGCGCGTCGCCTCCAGCGCCCCAGCGTCCCGATCCTCTACCGCGCGTCCCCGTGCACCCGCTGCACTGCGCGTCCCAACCGTCTCCGCGGCCTGATCGCACCCGCGTACGCCCGCTGTCGTCCGCGTGCTGCCATTTCCCGTCGTCGATCCTTCCGATGCACACCATCGTACGTTGCCACTCACCCGTGCATCAATTCGACCCCTCGGCCCATTACGCGCATCAAAGTACGATGCGCGTTCTTTGCTCGTGCTTGCACCCTTGTCGCCAACCGACTCCAAGTGTTCCCCCGATTCCTTAAGCTCTCCCGTCGGCCATGGGTCCCATCCATCCAACCCAATGCAATCACCAGCTCTCCAAATCCAACCATCCTCCATTCTACTCTTACCTCCCCTTCGAACCACGATCTTGCGAACTCGCCTTTTCCTCGCACAAGGCTTGCACCAACACTTCTCTTCTTTAGCCTTTGCCTTGCCTTCCCTTCGAGTTCTCTTGGTCTTGCGTCTCCTAGGCTTAAGTTTAGCTCGTGGACCACATCCTTTTGGCCAATCTCGTACACATGATGGCCGGTAAATAGGACTAGATGGCTCCTCCAACATATTTTCTAGCCAAATATCTAGATTATCGCCATCATCATCATCGGACTCACCGGAGTTAATAACCACTTCCGTATCACAGGGCAGTGGCGTGCGCGCGCGCACAGGGCAGCAGCGTGCGCGCGCGGGGCAGGGATTCATTACAAAAGGGCATGAGCATTTAGTTTGTAAGCTTAATCGGTCCATTTATGGACTGAAGCAAGCTTCAAGATCTTGGAATATTCGGTTTGATGAGGTAATCCAGTCATATGGATTCACCCAATGTCCGGATGAGCACTGTGTATACAAGAAGATTAGTGGAAGCGTGGTGGTGTTTCTTGTGCTATACGTGGATGACTTACTTCTTATTGGCAACAACAAGAATGAGTTGTCGGATGTAAAGGTGTGGTTGTCTAAGAAGTTTGATATGAAGGACTTGGGTGAAGCAGGACGCATTCTTGGTATCAAGATCATTCGTGATCGTGAGAAAAGAATGATGTGCTTATCCCAGTCTTCATATATAGATACTGTCTTGGCTAGATTCAGTATGCAGAACTCTAAGAGAGGTACATTACCCTTCAGACATGGAGTACCTTTATCTAAGGAGTTGTCTCCTAAGACGACTGAGGAGATAGAGGACATGAAGACAGTTCCTTATGCTTCGGCAGTAGGAAGTCTAATGTATGCAATGTTGTGCACTAGGCCTGATATTAGCTACGCCGTTGGCATGGTAGCGAGATATCAAAGTAATCCAGGAAGGGAACATTGGGCTGCGGTGAAACATATACTCAAGTACCTGCGAAGGACTAAGGAGTACATGTTAGTTTACCGTGCGGACAGTTTGTTTCCACTGGGTTACAGTGATTCTGATTTTCAGTCAGATAGGGACGAAAGTAAGTCAACCTCAGGTTATGTGTTTACCTTGGGAGGTGGAGCCATTTCATGGAGGAGTGCTAAGCAGAAGTGCGTAGCAGACTCCACTATGGAAGCCGAGTACATCGCGGCCTCTGAGGCAGCGAAAGAGGCAGTTTGGCTCAGAAACTTCTTGGTGGACTTAGAGGTGATTCCGAGTTTGCCACGTGTTATTACCGTATACTGTGATAACAGTGGTGCAGTAGCAAACTCAAGGGAACTACGAGCCCACAGAGCAAGCAAACAAATAGAGCACAAATACCACCTTATCAAAGATATTGTGGCAAGAGGAGAAGTTGAGATCACCAAGATTGCATCAGAAGACAACCTAGCTGATCCTTTTACGAAGAGTTTGCCGGAGAAGGTCACGTAGAGGGAATGGGAGTCAAATGTATGGTGATAGGATCGACATAGGTCTTTTAGGATACGGATTGATAGGACTATACTAGTAAAGCGGCAACTTTAAGTATAAGTGGGTGATTGTTGGTGTTATATACTTAAGCTTTGCTTTAGTGGATATTACACTTGTTATTTATTGATGGATGAGAATTATGTTTGGTTAAATAAGTTCCACGTTCTGTTGTTTTGCATGTAGATAAGTGGGTCGTCATCGAGCGTACCGAAGATCACTATATCAGTTACTTGCAAAACAAGAATCATTGGTTCACAACCTAGATGGAATTGAACAACCCATCGGAACGGTTGTAGTGTCAACCGTACGGTTTGTCTTACCGATTAGTTGCACTAGTACATTTATGTATTGAACAGGATCCCAGAGAGGGATGTTCGTTTTATACTGATCGTCGTAAACGAACTAGGCCTCAGTTAATTATTGCGTGCTCTTAACCCGTAAGATATTAAATAGGCATGTGCACATAATTGTTGTTGCTTTGATTCTTTGGGTGAGATCCAAGCCGGGTCGACGTACTTAATGAATTGGGTAATGACATTATGTGTTCGATGTGCTATTAGGATATTTACGGTCACCATGTGCGTTAGTCTGATGATGTCCCCGAAGTGAGTTCATGAAGGAATATTATGCTAAACCCTGCAGGTGGATTTATTCCGGCATAATATGAATGTTATGAGCGAGCGCTAGCTTCGGTAATATAATATATTAATAAATTCTTGATTATTAGTGATCGAATTAATTAATAGACATTATATCTTAAATATGGGGAGGTAAATCGGATAATTATAATAAGGAGTCTCAAATGTAATTTGGGATAGGTAAAGGGAGTGCAATAATATTATTGTGGTGGACTTTAATATTATTAATATATTAATTGTGGGGTTGCTCCATAGTATTAATATATTAGAAGCCCTTATCCTATTTTCCTTAGGGTCCCTACTGTAGCTCTATATATACAGCATTAGGCTCTTGGAAGAGACATACAATCCCATAACCTTGGGAAATTCGTCCGCCCCTCTCTCTCTCTCTTCCAACGAGTTGTTTTATTTCTTGTGCTCCACTGATACAAGATCTAGATAGCTGTTTGAGAATACAGTAGAAGATCTTAAGGTATATACGGGATTCCAATCAATCTATCATCCACCCAAACCGGAGACCAAAACCAGCAAGTGACCATACCACGACGACCAGGACGACGAGTCGAAGAGATCGCTGTCGAGATCGCCGCCAGCCGCCGCCGCACGCGCCCACACGCGCCACCGGAGGACTGTAGCTGTTGGGACTCACACGCGCGCGTGAGAGCGCGTGAATGCTCCATTTTCCGACCGGTCAACGCCGTTGACTTCGCCGTGACGCCAGCTTTCTGGATTGGTCAAGTTTGTTCGATTCCGAGAAGATTTGATTTGCGGTCATCTGTTCGGGCCAGCCAGATCTACATAAATTTTAAGCCGTAAGTTTTCTACATCAAACCTTTAGATCCGTTGCGCATAGGTTTATGTTGAATGTTTATCCGTGATTTTTGCATATCGAGATCCTCATAGGTCCCAACACTGGGAGGAAGTTCAAAAGGCGCAAGAGGAGGATACTTATTGCCAGGAGTTGCGCCGAAAAATCGAGGCAGGAGAAACCACTGCTGATTATGAGCTGCACAACGGCCTACTACTACATCGAGGCTGAGTATTCGTTCTCGACAGTGGGCAGCTACGCGAGAAGATCATGCAGCACTTTCACGATTCTAAAATTGGAGGTCCCTCGGGTATCTACCGCACATGGATGAGGATAGCCAATACCTTCTTTTGGCCAGGACAGCAGAGCACGGTTCGAGATTACATCGCACGATGCGATGACTGTCAGCGCACTAAGGCTGATTCACGACGACCAAGTGGGCTGCTACAACCCCTATCGGTACCCGAGGAAATTTCGGAAGACATCACTATGTATTTCATTGAAGGGTTGCCGAGTTCTAATGGGTTTAACGGAGTAATGGTCGTAGTAGATCGACTTACCAAGTATGCTCACTTCATACCCATCACCCATCCTTATACGGCGAAATCAATCGCCAGGTTGTTCGTTGAATATGTGATGAAGTTACACGGAGCTCCACGATCCATAGTTTCCTACCGAGATAGGATCTTTATGAGCAGATTTTGGTCCGAATTCTTCAAGTTGCAGAGGACCAAGCTATCCATGAGCTCAGCATATCATCCCCAAATCAATGGGCAAACTGAGGTAACTAACCAAACCCTTGAGCAATACCTACGATGCTATGTCCATCAATTTCCAAAGAGGTGGGAAAATTTTCTGCCCTGGGCTGAGTACTGGTACAATACTACTTACCATGAGTCGACCAAGATGACTCTATTCGAGCTAGTATATGGGCGTAAACCGCCAACGCTGATCAATTACTCAGAGAGAGGCACGATCAACGATGAAGTCGGTCGAGAACTTGAGGAGCGAGATTTGATGTTGCGAGAGTTGAAGAAAAATCTCGAAGGCTCGATTATTCGAACCAAAGCCTTCGTAGATGGAAAGCGACGAGAGAAAAATTACGCGCCAGATGAGTATGTCTACATGAAGCTACAACCGTTCAGGCAGCGCACGACAGCACAGAGGGCAGCGACTAAGCTAGGAGTGCGATACTATGGGCCTTATCAGATTCTGAAGCGCACTGGTCAGGTAGCTTATCGTCTAGAGCTACCCGAGAGTTTGCAGATTCATCCGGTCATACATGTCTCGCAGCTAAAGAGAAGTCTAGAAGAGGCGCACAAGTGGTGTGAGGAGTTACCGACGACTGCGACTGATGGAAGGGTCATAGTGCGACCAAAATATGAAGTAGAGTACCGCATAGTCAGAAAAGTTGGACGCTACCGCTGGGAAGTACTAGTTGAATGGGAAGAGTAGCCACAGGAGGAAGCCACATGGGAAGATCTAGATGAGATACGTGATCAATTTCTGAATTTTATCCTTGAGGACAAGGAAGCGCTTGAAGGGGACGGGAATGATACAGAAGTGACTAGGCAGCTCAAGAATGCTGCAAGTCGCGCCTATTAGGCATGCAAGAGAATGGCACGGGACACAGGCGAGACGCACGTCCTGGAGCAAGAGACGCACACGGAGCGCGAGAGCAGCCAATCAACGGGCAAGGACGGCTGCGGACACCTAACGTGCAGGGAAGACGAGCAGGCGCACACTAGCGCGGATGCGCGACACGCTCAAGCATTGGGCGCGACAGGTGCGGGCACGAGCGGACGGCCCGCGCGCGATGTGCGCAGCGGAGCAGCGCGCGAAGGACGCGGTCGACGAAGGGGCACGCGCGGGACGGGAGACCTCAATCCTTGAGGCGTGTAGAATGGCGGGAGGCCACGCGCGCGGTATGGCGGTCCAAGACAGAGGCGCGCGCAATGCGCGCGAGGGAGCGGAACGCGCGAGATAGGTCGGCGCGCACCTAGTCCTCACGGGCTTAGGCAAGCGCAAGGGCGGTTGGGCGGTGCGCATGAGGCGGCCGAACGCGTGAGGGAGAGAGAGAATTCCTTGGTGTGCAAACCACGTTATTTAGTTTCCATCTAGCTTTATGATTTCTAGATTGTTTAGGATTTCTAATATTTTATTGCTTTGATAATTCCCTAGGTAGATTAGGACTAGATAAAATTTGTGCCTATATGTAACACCCCACTTTGATTTTACGTAAATTCTGGACTTTCCAAAAATCAGTATAAGATTTTCAAAATCCTTTTCGAAATTCAATGGGTGTTAAACAACATTTTTCATAACCCAAGTCTTATCTGGGCCCCCGGGGATTCATTACCTGGTTTTCACAAATGGTTTTCATTAACCAAAGCATATCACGAGACATAATTCTCAAACATGAATATTTAAACCAAACCAACATACCCAACATTAGGGTTCCTCAAGTTTTCCCAAAAACAAAACAATCATACGTTTTGGAAAAAGGTTTAAATAAGTCTCAACATAAAGGTCTAATAAGCCTTATTTATTCTACGGAAGCATAAAGTGCATAAATAAATGACCGACCCACTCGCCTCTTCTTGTCACCCTGCTCCTGCTTAACCTGCATCGGTGAAGAGCAGGTGGGGATGAGCACAAGATGAAAAACGTGCTCACCACTATGCACATATATCACAACATAAATAATGTAGAGAAGGTATGGTTACAGTATGAACATAAAACAATTATTCTGTCACGTCTCCTAATCACATAAAAACATATTACCCACGTGTACACATCTTTCATTAACCAAGAAAAGGGGATTCATTACCCTAACTCATGGGGGTGCGTGCCATACGACAAGACACCGCCTTTCATTAGGTCTTGCGGAGACATACCTCGCAAGGTAACCGTATTACATCGACCGGGACAACCGTACCGACGGTCGAATCGACTCACGCTGATAGGCTACATGGTTTACGTACATACGAAAATCATACCAATTCAAAATTATAATAAACACGTATGGCATAACAAATTTTAGATTAAAACCCACTTGGAATCGGTTGATAAAGCCAATTAACCAGAAGTCGTAGGTGGTTGAGACACTGCTCGTCAGACACCTACATAAGTCAAGATAGTCCCATAAGCAACTATCTCGACTCTTACACAGATAACGAGAATTATACTTAGTCGAATCACATCGACTACGAAACTCGTGGAAGTTGTGGAGTTGGAACATTAGGACGACTCCTGGACTCGACCAACCAATTAAATAATTTTATAAAAGCAGGAAATGAAAGTTTGACATAAAAACAGGGTCAACGGGTCAAGCAATTGCCAACAAAACCAAAAACGATTAAAAATGACTAGTTCAAAATAAATTGAATGAGACCATAAGGGGTTAGGCTTGGTCTTTACAATTAAAATTTTTACAGCATATAAATGGCTGAAAATCACACATTTTCACTAAAGGAAAACCCCTAAACATGCTCCTAACCATTTTAATTAATTCAAGCAAAAACTGACCAGAAATCAAATTAAATTAATTAAAATAGCTACAATTCGAATTTTACTTTGAAATTTTTACAGCAGCAAGATAACATGAAGAACAGCAGCATATCCAACAATTAGTCATTTTAGACAGGAACTCGATTTTATATGAATTTATTAAGAAACAGTCTAGAAATGATTTTCAAGTTTTGACAAGGCTACAGGCCATATAAAAATCTCATATTGTGGCCACAAGTACTAAAACAGCAACATTACAAGATATCCAAAAATCAGAATTTTTGGAGCAATACATGAATTATAGTGATTTTAGCAAAAATGGACTGCAGCAAAATTTTCAAAAATGCATAACTTACAATATACACAACGAAACGACACAAGGCCAAAGCCGTTGCGTCAAGGACATTCCTAAGTCCAATAATACATAGCACTTCCACAAAAAATACTACATTAATCTAAGTTCGACAATTTTCCAAAGTGACGGTAATCACTTTGGCATCCAATTAGCAATTATATATCAAAATTCTCCCGAATATATATCCAACGCACATATTTAACTCGAATATCATACGCTCAACAAATTAACACGTAAAAGAGTACTTAAACACATATAAGAGCGAGATAATTAAGTCGAGTATTAGCCCGGGTACCGTTCTCAGGACGGGTTTACGAAACGAAACCAAACCGGGGCTAAACGGTTAGCACGGGCACGTTGGGGGTCGATTGCTTGCAGCTCGGACGTCGGGGCAGTAGTACAGGGCAGACGTTTCACGTGGAACTCGTGAACAGGGGTACGAACAACAATGCCACGGTGGGGCTCGGTTGCGGGTCATCAGTTCTCGTCAGAATGAGCGATACCCGAATAGCGAACAAGCACGGGCTTGCTGATGGAATCACGGGACCGCCGAGACTGCATCGATCAAGCTCAGGATAGTTCGAACAGCAGAAAAAATTACACCGCGCCTTCGTCTCCGCGTGACAAAGGGTCACTGGACGATGGAGAGCAACGATCGGCGGTCATTGAACAGGGCCTGGGACTGCACTGCGATCGACCGGTCGACGGCTCACGCCGTGAAGTCTGTAATTTCCCTCCGGCAGCGAACGCGAAGGTCTCCTGCTAGTCTCGCGAGAAGTGGACGAAAATTGGAGCCTCGGTCGCGGTCGTCACTACTGGATGTCAGAGCTCGGAGTCTGCGGCTTGAAATCGATGCTCTATGTCTGGCGTTTGGTCGCCGTATGGCCGTAGTTATGATGCCACCGTCATCGGAATTTCGCAGGTCTGCCGTGGGTCTACTTCTGTCACGACTGAGAGAGGAGGGGATGGTTCTGGCCGATGAAGATGGTGACGCTGCGGGAAAGATGGTGATGATCGATGATGGTTGATGATTGTTTCTCTGATGCGATGTCGAGTGGAGAGAATAGATGAACACACTGCGGGGGAATGATTTTATCTTCTGAGGGTTGAGCGAGAAAAAGAAAAAGAGATGGAGGAAAAGATTGTTGCGGTTTGGGGTCTAGGGTCCAAGGGAAAATAATCTCACATTTAATTAACATTAGGGTTAATTAAACTACTTAACTTAGCCATCAAGAAATTAAAGGGAAGAGAGGGAATCGAGTTGGGTTCTCGGGCGCGGGACGCGGGTTCGAGGCTCACGGGCTTATTCTCGGTTCATCACTTAAATTAGACGAGGCTCGGTACGATCGCACGATAAAATAAAACCAGTATTTATATTTATAATACACATAATAATATTTATTATAATAATCATTTAGACAAATAATATTTATTTAATATTTATAAACAATCAAACATTTAGACAATATACCAATTAATATAAATTAATAATAATACTAATAAAACAATATCCAAAAATAAATTCAATAATCAAACGGTTAAATCTGAACTACGCGATTAAACCGAAATCGCCGAACATCGAACGTTTTAAAATAAAACGATCAAGTACCCTGATCGCGACTATTAAAATAAATATAACCTTATAAATAATATTTGATAAATAGAATATTCTGAGAAATTCTATAAATCGAACGGGGTGTTACAATCAATCCTCCTTAAAATATTTCCGTCCTCAGAAATACGAAAGAACACGCATCTAAAGGAAAACGACATACTCGAAAAGCACACACTCACGTACATGACTCAATCCGACTCGCCCTACGCTCATATGTTTGCCTTATTGCATGGGAGGGTGATCCATCCTGCCCAAGATCGGGCGCGCATCCTCTTGCAAGGGACCCAGTCTGGCTTGGCCTATAACCATGAGTATCAACAATTAATTCCATACCTAACAACACACAAGACCTCCACAGGTCGTTCGGTGCATTGCCAGCATACTCCGACTATCTCACCAACAAGGTGGACACGTGACGCCAAGTTTCAGTCTCGTATCCGAGTGATACTGATAACTTGCTCACGATTTATCACGGACCATGTGTCTCTATCAGAGACTATAACACGATATACATCACACCCCAGATGCTAATACCCACACGATATTAACTCCACGAGTCGAACGCAACCCTTATGTGCAAACATAAGGATTGACCAATAGCAATACGACATTCCCAAATTGCTTACTCGAGGAACTCTCAATTAAAGCGCAGGGAGTCTTTGACTACACTCCTCAATCTGAAATCATCGATTAAGGATTAAGAAACGTTTAGTGGGACTTAGAGCTCTCGGTTCAATGTTCGAACGAAAAGGGGTTCAAAAGGATAACCAAGTATTCCAGCATGAAACGGTTTCAACAGTTCAGGAAAAACATCAATGGTTGGCCGTACACACTGACCTGGGGAATTTGGCGTTCGGTGATGGCAGCGGCAGCTCTCGTGCGAGTCAATGTTCGACCACTGCAGTTGGCCTCAGGTCTCTCAGCACGGGCGTGCGGGCTCGGCCACCACTTCGCGTGGCTACACCCAGTCAGGTTCGGCACTCGGTCCGAGGCACATACCAGAAATTTCAATTTCCAAATTTCACAATTTCTTAAGTACTCCGACTGGACAAAGGGTTTGACAACAACAATTTCCCCAAAAGGGATCGAACATTGACATCACTACCAGGAATAACTCTAACTCGATGGTCAACGCCAATCCACAAAATAGTTAGCTCATTTGACTCTTCCGACCAACAATGTCGGCCGTCACGACAGCTTTTACTCAGGTAGCTAATCGTGTCGGTAGTCCTAAACGAGTTCAACCTCACATATAACCTATAGTTCTCCACACTTCGAGATATTAGCGTAAAGCTTCTCTCGTACGTGTTACCAGTCAACATTGATATAACGACGATCAAATTAATTCACATAAGGCACATAAGCATGCATATTGAAGGTAACACTTATTTTCGAAAACATGACTCATGCGATATAACTGAACCACATAGTCTCAGATGATTATAAATCCTAAGACATGCGGCTACAATTCGCATTTAAATCACACAAGCATATAAGGTCGTTTAATCACATATTTTTCAGCAACATTTAAATCATGATCGCAATTCAAAGCAGGAAATAGTCAACTTACAGGGTTTTAGAAAATTGGGAATTTTATAAGCTACAGGCACCCAAATAACATGATTCAAGACTCAGGTTAAGCCTAAGGCATGCATCTACAATATTTATTTAGATTGTAGAAGCAGATATGGTCATTAAGACCCATAACTTTCATGTTGATCACTTAATCCAAAAATAATTTTAAAACCGAGTTTAAACATAAAACACTTAGGTCAAGAAATCTGCCAACGAAACTATTTATAAATTACAGAGGTCACTAAAATAGGAATATCTCATGCCACAAAACTCCGAATCATGCAAACTCAAAGCTTACAAAAACTATACTTGAATTGCTACAAGTTCCAAGAAGGGCATCTTTACAAATAATCACGTTAATGGCCTCATTTCAGAGCATACATTTTAATCGTATACACAGCCACTGTTTTAAAAATTCTGGACATAACTCCAACTTTAAAAAATCATAAAAAATCAACTAAAACACCAAATTACAAGATTTCAACTTCCGGAGAAAGCTTATAACATGTACTACAAGTTTCATGTTGATCATATTTTCACATAGTCACATTAACATTGTCAAACCAGCCCAACATCATGATTCACAATTCTGCCCGGAATTTCAAAAACTGCTCGCAGTAACGACTTCAAAAATTCATAATAAATTCAATTCAACTTCCAATCATGAAATTTCAAAACTCACAAAAACCTAACTCAAAGCACTACAAAATTTATGCAGAACTTTTAACCAGAAAACAGCTTTTAGGTCACGATAATCTGAGCACAAACAGAGGCTATAACGAGAAGTTCTCATACGATTTTCAGCACAAAAACATAATTTCATGTACGTAGCATCAGGGGTCACATGTAATCACAATATAAACCTCATGTACGCGCATATACAATATAAGAGAGTCAGCCCTAACATGATTTTTAACACAAATTCACATAAACTCATACGATCACAACATAACACGTTTTAAAGAATTCCAGTCGTGCAGTAATCGTCAAGTTCAATCATATAAGCGTGCTTTTCATAACATTAACTTTAACATCTCGAGTCTTATAGAGCCTCAACATCAGGATTAAATTCATACCTTTTACAAGTGCGTGCCTCGCAGCCAACTCACAAGATATTCACACGATTTCGGAGCAACGTCTTTCATCTATGCATCAGTCTTCAGGACTTACGCTCGATCTAACGTACAAGAGTTATCAACCATTGTCCCTTTCGAGGCTTAGCCACTCTCAAGAGTTATGACGGTGATACGCGTTAGATTCTCCTAAACCATGGGGTTCGATTAGTAACCAATTTGCGACATCTAAACGACACTCTCGGTCCTCGACGACTGAGGTTATAATTTCCCGAGTGATCTCATACACTAGAGATTCAGTCGGTACTTAACCTTTCTCTTTCGAGATGGCTCACGAATGGTCCTACTCCAAGGACACTGAACGAATCTTATAGCGAGAAAATGCTATAACAACACTTATCTGAATAATAATATACTAAAACTCACAACTAAGAATCTCTAGGGTCCGAACTAAACTCTATATCAATAGAGTTCAATGTCAAACACTAGAGTTCACATAACCTTAGGTGGATAGATTTCCTAAGCCCCAAAACAACATATATATCACTTCATGAGTAGTCTCATTGCTACTCATGCAAAAAACCTCATAAGTAGTTTCATTGCTACTCATACAAAATCACAATTCACATTATAAGTATTTCATTCATAATTATATAAAACATACCTTAAGCAGCGCGGAGTGACGGAGACGAGTGGTCATATTACAAGGTCTAAACACATACTCATATATAAACCAGTCTACAGAAATGCAGACTGGCTCCGATACCAAACTGTAACACCCCACTTTGATTTTAAAGAAATTCCGGACTTTCCAAAAATCAGTATAAGATTTTCAAAATCCTTTTCGAAATTCAATGGGTGTTAAACAACATTTTTCATAACCCAAGTCTTATCTGGGCCCTCGGGGATTCATTACACGGTTTTCACAAATAGTTTTCATTAACCAAAGCATATCACGAGACATAATTCTCAAACATGAATATTTAAATCAAACCATCATACCCATCATTAGGGTTCCTCAAGTTTTCCCAAAAACAAAACAATCATACGTTTTGGAAAAAGGTTTAAACAAGTTTCAACATAAAGGTCTAATAAGCCTTATTTATTCTACGGAAGCATAAAGTGCATAAATAAATGACCGACCCACTCGCCTCTTCTCGTCACCCTGCTCCTGCTTAACCTGCATCGGTGAAGAGCAGGTGGGGATGAGCACAAGATGAAAAACGTGCTCACCACTATGCACATATATCACAACATAAATAATGTAGAGAAGGTATGATTACAGTATGAACATAAAACAATTATTCTATCACGTCTCGTAATCACATCACAACATATTACCCACGTGTACATATCTTTCATTAGACAAGGAAAGGGGATTCATTACCCTAACTCATGGGGGTACGTGCCATACGACAAGACACGGTCTTTCATTAGGTCTTACGGAGACTTACCTCGTAAGGTAACTGTATTACATCGACGGGGACAACCGTACCGACGGCCGAATCGGCGCACACCGATAGGCTACATGGTTTACGTACATACTAAAATCATACCAATTCAACATTATAATAAACACGTATGGCATAGCAAATTTTAGATTAAAACCCACCTGGAATCGGTTGATAAAGCAAATTAACCAGAAGTCGTAGGTGGTTGAGACACTACTCGTCAGACACCTACATAAGTCAAGACAGTCCCATAAGCAACTATCTCGACTCTTACACAGATAACGAGAATTATACTTAGTCGAATCACATCGACTACGAAACTCGTGGAAGTTGTGGAGTTGGAACATTAGGAAGACTCATAGACTCGACCAACCAATTAAATAATCTTATAAAAGAAGGAAATGAAGTTTGACATAAAAACGGGGTCAACGGGTCAAGCAATTGCCAACAAAGCCAAAAACGATTAAAAGGACTAGTTACAAATAAATTGAATGAGACCATAAGGGGTTAGGCTTGCACTTTACAATTAAAAATTTTACAGCATATAAATGGCTGAAAATCACACATTTTCACCAAAGAAAAACCCCTAAACATGCTCCTAACCATTTTAATTAATTCAAGTAAAAACTGACCAGAAAATAAATTAAATTAATTAAAATATCTACAGTTCGAATTTGACTTTGAACTTTTTACAGCAGCAAGATAATATGAAGAACAGCATCATATCCAAAAATTAGCCATGTTAGACAGGAACTCGATTTTATATGAATTTATTAAGAAACAGTCTAGAAATGGTTTTCGAGTTTTGACAATGCTACAAGCCATATAAAAATCTCATATTGTATCCACAAGTACTACAACAGCAACATTACTACATATCCAAAAATCAAAATTTTTGGAGCAATACACGAATTATAGTGATTTTAGCAAAAATAGACTGCAGCACAATTTTCAAAAATGCATAACTTACAATATACACAACGAAACGACACAAGGCCAAAGCCGTTGCGTCAAGGACATTCTTAAGTCCAATAATCCACAGCACTTCCACGAAAATACTACATTAATCTAAGTTCGATAATTTTCCAAAGTGACGGCAATCGCTTTGGCATCCAATTGGCAATTATATATCAAAATTCTCCCGAATATATATCCAACGCACATATTTGACTCGAATATCATACGGTCAGCAAATTAACACGTAAACGAGTACTTAAACACATATAATAGAGAAATAATTAAGTCAAGGGTTAGCCCGGGTACCGTTCTCGGGACGGGTTTACGAAACGAAACCAAACCGGGGCTAAACGGTTAGCACGGGCACGTTGGGGGTCGATTGCTTGCAGCTCGGACTTTGGGGCAGTAGTACGGGGCAGACGTTTCACGTTGAACTCGTGAACAGGGGTACGAACAACAATGGCACGGTGGGGCTCGGTTGCGGGTCATCAGTTCTCGTCGAAATGAGCGATACCCGAAAACGAACAAGCACGGGCTTGCTGATGGAATCACGGGACCGTCGAGACTGCATCGATCAAGCTCGGGATAGTTCGAACAGTAGAAAAAAATACGCTGGGCCTTCGTCTGCGCGTGACAAATGGTCGTTGGACGATGGAAAGCAACGATCGGCGGCCGTTGAACAGGGCTTGGGACTGCACACGCTATGAAGACGGGGCTGCGATCGACCGGTCGATGGCTCAGGCCGTGAAGTCTGTAATTTCCCTCCGGCATCGAACGCGAAGGTATCCTACTAGTCTCGCGAGAAGTGGCCGAAAATTGGAGCCTCGGTCGCGGTGGTGCTTGGTTGGAGATCATCGTCACTACTGGATGTCAGAGCTCGGAGTCTGCGGCTTGAAATTGATGCTCTATGTCTGGTCGTTCGGTCGATGTATGGCCGTAGGTCTGATGCCACCGACGTCGGAATTTCGCAGGTCAGCCGTGGGTCTGTTTCTGTCGCGACTGAGAGAGGAGGGGATGGTTCTGGCCGATGAAGATGGTGATGATCGATGATGGTTGATGATTATTTCTCTGATGCGATGCCGAGTGGAGAGAATAGATGAAAACACTGCGGGGGAATGATTTTATCTGCTGAGGGTTGAGCGAGAAAAAGAAAAAGAGATGGAGGAAAAGATTGTTGCGATTTGGGGTCTAGGGTCCAAGGGAAAATAATCTCACATTTAATTAACATTAGGGTTAATTAAACTGCTTAACTTAGCCATCAAGAAACTAAAGGGAAGAGAGGGAACCGAGTTGGGTTCTCGGGCGCGGGACGCGGGTTCGAGGCTCACGGGCTTACTCTCGGTTCATCACTTAAATTAGACGTGGCTCGGTACGATTGCACGATAAAATAAAACCAGTATTTATATTTATAATACACATAATAATATTTATTATAATAATCATTTAGACAAATAATATTTACTTAATATTTATAAACAATCAAATATTGAGACAATTTAGCAATTAAATATAAATTAATAATAATACTAATACAATAATATCCAAAAATAAATTCAATAATAGAGCGGTTAAATCTGAACTACGCGATTAAACCAAAATCACCGAACATCGAACGTTTTAAAATAAAACGATCGAGTACCCTGATCGCGACTATTAAAATAAATATAACCTTATAAATAATATTCGATAAATAGAATATTCTGAGAAATTCTATAAATCGAACGGGACGTTACAATCTATCCTCCTTAATATATTTCCGTCTTCGGAAATACGAAAGAACACGCATCTAAAGGAAAACAACATACTCGAAAAGCACACACTCACGTACAGGACTCAATCCGACTCGCCCTACGCTCATATGTTTGCCTTATTGCATGGGAGGGTGATCAATCCTGCCCAAGCTCGGGCGCGCATCCTCTTGCAAGGGACCCCGTCTGGCTTGGCCTATAACCATGAGTATCAACAATTAATTTCGTACCTAACAACACACAAGACCTCCACAGGTCGTTCGGTGCATTGCCAGCATACTCCGACTATCTCACCAACAAGGTGGACACGTGACGCCAAGTTTCAGTCTCGTATCCGAGTGATACTGATAACTTGCTCATGATTTATCACGGACCATGTGTCTCTATCAGAGACTATGACACGATATACAGCACACCCCTAGATGCTAATACCCACACGATATTAACTCCACGAGTCGAACGCAACCCTTATGTGCAAACATAAGGATTGATCAATAGCAATACGACATTCCCAAATTGCTTACTCGAGGAACTCTCAATTAAAGCGCAGGGAGTCTTTGACTACACTCCTCAATCTGAAATCATCGATTAAGGATTAACACACGTTTAGTGGGACTTAGAGCTCTCAGTTCAAGGTTCGAATGAAAAGGGATTCAAAAGGATAACTAAGTATTCCAGCATGAAACGCTTTCAACAGTTCAGGAAAAACATCAATGGTTGGCCGTACACACTGACCTGGGGAGTTTGGCGTTCGGTGATGGCTGCAGCAGCTCTCGTGCGAGTCAACGATCGGCCACTGCAGTTGGCCTCACGTCTCTCAGCACGGGCGTGCAGGCTCGGCCACCACTTCGCGTGGCTACACCCAGTCAGGTTCGGCACTCGGTCCGAGGCACATACCAGAAATTTCAATTTCCGAATTTCACAATTTCTTAAGTACTCCGACAGGACAAAGGGTTTGACAACAACAATTTCCCCAAAAGGGATCGAACATTGACATCACTACCAGGAATAACTCTAACTCGACGGTCAACGCCGATACACAAAATGGTTAGCTCATTTGACTCTTCCGACCAACAATGTCGGCCGTCACGACAGCTTATACTCAGGTAGCTAATTGTGTCGGCAGTCCTAAACGAGTTCAACCTCACATACAACCTATAGTTCTCCACACTTCGAGATATTAGCGTAAAGCTTCTCTCGTACGTGTTACCAGTCAACATTGATATAACGACGATCAAATTAATTTACATAAGACACATAAGCATGCATATTGAAGGTAACACTTATTTTCGAAAACATGACTCATGCGATATAACTGAACCACAGTCTCAGATGATTATAAATCCTAAGACATGCGGCTACAATTCTCATTTAAATCACACAAGCATACAAGGTCGTTTAATCACATATTTTTCAGCAACATTTAAATCATGATCGCAATTTAAAGAAGGAAATAGTCAACTTACAGGGTTTTAGAAAATTGAGAATTTTATAAGCTACAGGCACCCAAATAACATGATTCAAGACTCAGGTTAAGCCTAAAGCATGCATCTACAATATTTATTTAGATTGTAGAAGAAGATAAGGTCATTAAGACCCATAACTTTCATGTTGATCACTTAATCCAAAAATAATTTTAAAACCGAGTTTAAGCATAAAACACTTAGGTCAAGAAATCTGCCAACGAAATTATTTATAAATTACAGCAGGTCACTAAAATAGGAATATCTCATGCTACAAAACTCCGAATCATGGAAACTCAAAGCTTACAAAAACTATATTTGAAGTGCTACAAGTTCCAAGAAGGGCATCTTTACAAATAATCACGTTAATGGCCTCATTTCATAGCATACATTTTAATCGTAAACACAACCACTGTTTTAAAAAATCTGGACATAAGTCCAACTTGAAAAATCATATAAAATCAACTAAAACACCAAATTACAAGATTTCAACTTCCGGAGAAAGCTTATAACATGTATTACAAGTTTCATGTTGATCATATTTTCACATAGTCACATTAACATTGTCAAACCAGCCCAACATCATGATTCACAATTCTGCCTGGAATTTCAAAAACTGCTCGCAGTAACGACTTCAAAAATTCATAATAAATTCAATTCAACTTCCAATCATGAATTTCAAAACTCACAGAAACCTAACTCAAAGCACTACAAAATTTATGAAGAACTCTTAACCAGAAAACAGCTTTTAGGTCACGATAATCTGAGCACAAACAGAGGCTATAACGAGAAGTTCTCATACGGTTTTCAGCACAAAAACATAATTTCATGTACGAAGCATCAGGGGTCACATGTAATCACAATATAAACCTCATGTACGCGCATATACAATATAAGAGAGTCAGCCCTAACATGATTTTTAACACAAATTCACATAAACTCATACGATCACCACATAACACGTTTTAAAGAATTCCAGTCGTGCAGTAATCGTCAAGTTCAATCATATAAGCGTGCTTTTCATAACATCAACTTTAACATCTCGAGTCTTATAGAGCCTCAACATCAGGCTTAAATTCATACCTTTTACAAGTGCGTGCCTCGCAGCCAACTCACAATATATTCACGCGATGTCGGAGCAATCCACTCGTCCTATGGACGACGTCGTCGTCTTTCATCCATGCATCAGTCTTCAGGACTTACGCTCGATCTAACGTACAAGAGTTATCAACCATCGTCCCTCTCGAGGCTTAGCCACTCTCAAGTGTTATGACGGTGATACGCGTTAGATTCTCATAAACCATGTGGTTCGATTAGTAACCAATTCGCGGCATCTAAATGACACTCCCGGTCCTCGACGACTGAGGTTATAATTTCTCGAGTGATCTCATACACTAGAGATTCAGTCGGTACTTAAACTTTCTTTTTAGAGATGGGTCACGAATGGTCCTACTCCAAGGACACTGAACGAATCTTATAGCGAGAAAATGCTATAACAACACTTATCTCAATAATAATATACTAAAACTCACAACTAAGAAACTCTAGAGTCTGAACTTAACTCTATATCACTAGAGTTCAATGTCAAAAACTAGAGTTCACATAACCTTAGGTGGATAGATTTCCTAAGCCACAAAACAATATATATATCACTTCATGAGTAGTCTCATTGCTACTCATGCAAAACCTCATAAGTAGTTTCATTGCTACTCATACAAAATCACAATTCACATTATAAGTATTTTCATTGATACTTATATAAAACATACCTTAAGCAGAGCGAAGTGACGGAGACTAGTGGTCATATTACAAGGTCTAAACACATACTCACATATAAACCAGTCTACAGAAACGCAGACTGGCTCTGATACCAAACTGTAACACCCCACTTTGATTTTACAGAAATTCCGGACTTTCCAAAAATCAGTATAAGATTTTCAAAATCCTTTTCGAAATTCAATGGGTGTTAAACAACATTTTTCATAACCCAAGTCTTATCTTGGCCCCCGGGAATTCATTACCCGGTTTTCACAAATGGTTTTCATTAACCAAAGCATATCACGAGACATAATTCTCAAACATGAATATTTAAACCAAACCATCATACCCAACATTAGGGTTCCTCAAGTTTTCCCAAAAACAAAACAATCATACGTTTTGGAAAAAGGTTTAAACAAGTCTCAACATAAAGGTCTAATAAGCCTTATTTATTCTACGGAAGCATAAAGTGCACAAATAAATGACCGACCCACTCGCCTCTTCTCATCACCCAGCTCCTGCTTAACCTGCATCGGTGAAAAGCAAGTGAGGATGAGCACAAGATGAAAAACGTGCTCACCACTATGCACATATATCACAACATAAATAATGTAGAGAAGGTATGGTTACAGTATAAACATAAAACAATTATTCTATCACGTCTCCTAATCACATCACAACATATTACCCACGTGTACACATCTTTCATTAGCCAAAGAAAGGGGATTCATTACCCTAACTCATGGGGGTACGTGTCATACGACAAGACACGGCCATTCATTAGGTCTTACGGAGACTTACCTCGCAAGGTAACCGTATTACATCGATGGGGACAACTGTACTGACGGCCAAATCGATTCACGCCGATAGGCTACATGGTTTACGTACATACTAAAATCATACCAATTCAACATTACAATAAACATGTATGGCATAGCAAATTTTAGATTAAAACCCACCTGGAATCGGTTGATAAAGCAAATTAACCAGAAGTCGTAGGCGGATGAGACACTGCTCGTTAGACACCTACATAAGTCAAGACAGTCCCATAAGCAACTATCTCGACTCTTACACAGATAACGAGAATTATACTTAGTCAAATCACATCGACTATGAAACTCGTGGAAGTTGTGGAGTTCGAACATTAGGACGACTCCTAGACTCGACCAACCAATTAAATAATCTTATAAAAGTAGGAAATGAAAGTTTGACATAAAAACGGGGTCAACGGGTCAAGCAATTGCCAACAAAGCTAAAAACGATTAAAAAGGACTAGTTCAAAATAAATTGAATGAGACCATAAGGGGTTACGCTTGGACTGTACAATTAAAATTTTTACAGCATATACATAGCTGAAAATCACACATTTTCACCAAAGGAAAACCCCTAAACATGCTCCTAACTATTTTAATTAATTCAAGTAAAAAATGACCAGAAATCAAATTAAATTAATTAAAATAGCTACAGTTCGAATTTGACTTTGAAATTTTTACAGCAGCAAGATAACCTAAAGAACAGCATCATATCTAAAAATTAGCCATTTTAGACTGGAACTCGATTTTATATGAATTTATTAAGAAACAGTCCAGAAATGGTTTTCGAGTTTTGATAAGGCTACATGACATATAAAAAATCTCATATTTTAGCCACAGGTACTACAACAGCAACATTACAACATATCCAAAAATCATAATTTTTGGAGCAATACACGAATTATAGTGATTTTAGCAAAAATGGGTTGCAGCACAATTTTTAAAAATGCATAACTTACAATATACACAACGAAACGACACAAGGCCAAAGCCGTTGGGTCAAGGACATTTCTAAGTCCTATAATCCACAGCACTTCCATGAAAAATGCTACATTAATCTAAGTTCGACAATTTTCCAAAGTGACGGCAATCACTTTGGCATCCAATTGGCAATTATATATAAAATTCTCCCGAATATATATCCAACGCACATATTTAACTCGAATATCATAAGCTCAGCAAATTAACACGTAAATGAGTACTTAAATGTAACGCCCCGTTCGATTGATAGAATTTCTCGGAATATTCTATTTTTCGAATA
>CACSLK010020860.1:14676-25267 GCA_902706635.1 Striga hermonthica | reverse complement strand
AAATTCGAAAAAAATTTATTCTGATTTTCGACAAATAAAAGTGGGGCGTTACATTAAACACATATAAGAGCGAGATAATTAATTCTAGGGTTAGCCCGGGTACCGTTCTCAGGATGGGTTTACGAAACGAAACCAAACCAGGGCTAAACAGTTAGCACGGGCACGTTGGGGGTCGATTGCTTGCAGCTCGGACTTTGGGGCAGCAGTACAGGGCACACGTTTCACGTGGAACTCGTGAACAGGGGTACGAACAACAATGGCACGGTGGGGCTCAGTTGTGGGTCATCAGTTCTCGTCGGAATGAGTGATACCCGAATAGCAAACAAGCACGGGCCGAATAGCGAACAAGCACGGGCTTGCTGATGGAATCACGGGACCGTCGAGACTACATCGATGAAGCTCGGGATAGCTCGAACAGCATAAAAAAATACGTCGGGCCTTCGTCTGCGCGTGACAAAGGGTCGTTGGACGATGGAGAGCGACGATCAGCGGCCGTTGAACAGGGCCTGGGACTGCACACGCGATGAAGACGGGGCTGCGATCGACCGGTCGACGGCTCACGCCGTGAAGTCTGTAATTTCCCTACGGCAGCAAACGCGAAGGTGTCCTGCTAGTCTTGCGAGAAGTGGCTGAAAATTGGAGCCTCGGTCACTACTGGATGTCAGAGCTCGGAGTCTGCGGCTTGAAATTGATGCTCTATGTCTGGTCGTTCGGTCGTCGTATGGCCGTAAGTCTGATGCCACCGTCGTCGGAATTTCGCAGGTCAGCCGTGGGTCTGCTTCTGTCGCGACTGAGAGAGGAGGGGATGGTTCTGGTCGATGAAGATGGTGACGCTGCGGGAAAGATGGTGATGATCGATGATGGTTGATGATTATTTCTCTGATGCGATGCCGAGTGGAGAGAATAGATGAACACATTGCGGGGAATGATTTTATCTGCTGAGGGTTGAGCGAGAAAAAGAAAAAGAGATGGAGGAAAAGATTGCTGCGGTTTGGGGTTTAGGGTCCAAGGGAAAATAATCTCACATTTAATTAACATTAGGGTTAATTAAACTGCTTAACTTAGCCATCAAGAAATTAAAGGGAAGAGAGAGAACCGAGTTGGGTTCTCGTGCGTGGGACGCGAGTTCGAGGCTCACGGGCTTATTCTCGGTTCATCACTTAAATTAGACGAGGCTCGGTATGATCGCACGATAAAATAAAACCAGTATTTATATTTATAATACACATAATAATATTTATTATAATAATCATTTAGACAAATAATATTTATTTAATATTTATAAACAATCAAACATTTAGACAATTTAGCAATTAAATATAAATTAATAATAATACTAATACAATAATATCCAAAAATAAATTCAATAATCGAACGGTTAAATTTGAACTACGCGATTAAACCAAAATCGCCGAACATCGAACGTTTTAAAATAAAATGATCGAGTACCCTGATCGCGACTATTAAAATAAATATAACCGTATAAATAATATTCGATAAATAGAATATTCTGAGAAATTTTTTAAATCGAACGGGGCGTTACACTATATAAAGGCCCCTTCCCTATGTTATTTTTCATCATTCAGTTTATCAATAAAAATCTGAACTTCTGTTCAAACACTTTGTCTTAGATTTCTTTTAGATTTCTATTGCAATTTTATTCGTTTCAATAGGCGCGGTTGTGGCTCGAGAAACACCTATCGGCGATTCAAGGCGCAGATTCGTGGCTTATCAGTAATCGGGAACACACGATCTTCATCACCAGCGTGCGCGGGGCGCTGCTTGCTGGCGGTATGTGCCTTGCGAGCCGCGCTGCTGGGCGCGTTGCGAGCGTACGCATGGGATGGACTGCATGCTGTCGGGCGCAACTAGCGTGCGCTATGCGCGCCTGCGTGCACGACTGCCGCTGGCACGCTGTTGGGCACTGCGGCATGGCCACGCATGATGCGCTGTTGGGCATGCGCGTGTGGCTGCACGCTCGCAGGCCACTACCGGGCATGTTGCACCACTATGTGCGCTCAGCACTACGGTCGGCCCTTCGCCGGCCGTCCGGAAACTTTTTCCGGCAACCATGACTTAGCTGAACATAATATGACTTAAAATGACTAGAAATGCAATAATTGCTCGGAAGTGTTCGGTCAGATTTTGAAATAGCTCGGGAGGACTTATATGGCACCTCCGAGTGCATTTTTGGCTTAAAACATAGACCGAACAACATGATTACGACACAGCCTTTCTAACATGAACTTAGATACATTAAAAGAGTGGAATAGGAGTATACCCCTCGAATCGTTCGTGAAACGCACGATGACTTGCGTGTGCTTGCTCGCGTGTTCGGCTTATGCGCGTGCTTCCACGGCTATGGCTATGTATAAATCCTTTTTCTCCCAATATTTTTGTATCTTTTTCTCTCTTAATATAGGCTAACTTTGGCGCAGTTTTTGCATGAAAGTTGCATGGAGAAGCTCACGGTTTTTCTTATATAAAACTAAGTAAAAGATGGTGATAAAATGAAAGTAAATAAGATGATGACACTTGCTTTCACCACATGGTTTAGTGGCACTAATCTCACGCCTCATCATCACCTAGGTGGCACATGGCTGCTTAGTCACTACAAGATTAAATTAGCTCACGCCATGTGTTCAAGCTACTAGGTGACTAAGCTTAGCAAGTTGTAATATTTTATTACTTTGGAGCACAATTCCTCACGGCAATGACTATGGTTTAAGACATGGCTTACTTAGCTTGATCATGGTGCTTAGCTTAATGTAAGCTAATGATGGGCGGTGACTTAAGCATGGTAAACACACACGCACGGCGTGTGTTGGTTCTTGGCGACGGCGCGCATACATGCGCGCAGCAATGTGCAACGCGCGCACGCCCTAGGTCGCACCACTAGCAATGCTTAACTTGACATTTATACTTAGAAAAATTCGAACTTAGCATGAACTTACGTCAAAATTTAATTCGAACATTCTCAAATTTTTAATAATTAATCCCGAGTAATAATGTTCGTTTATAAAATAAACGGTTCGGAACTAATTATCAAACTTAACTCGGTTAATAATTAAACCGAGTATATTTTCTATTTAAAGTCGAACTTATTGGCTTGAACGCTGAAAATGAGCGATATTAACAAAAAAAGAAATACATCGCTTTTATTAATAAGCAACTGGGTTATTACACCAAAAGTCTAGTCAAGTGACCACAGCACGCTCACGGCCGTGCTGACTTCGAGGTAAGTCACCTAAACCAGTCTTTATTTTTGCAAGTGTTTTATCAGTTCAATATGAAAATTTCAGGGGCCTAGAAAACTATCCTCCTATGAGAATGAGAACTCTAGACAAGAACTCTAGAGAGAACAAAGTCGAACTCTAGTCAAAGTTAGAACTCCTATTTGATTCAGAACTCTAGACAAGTTAAGTTGTATTTTTCTCAATGACTCGCCAAGAAGTGTGCAAAGTATCGAGTTATTAATATTTCATCTCTTCTGCCAAACTCCTTCATGTGATAACCCTGTCAACTGGCCATCCAGATGGCTAATCACAGAAATGCTCCAGTCCATCCAGTCGCAGCCCCTCCAGTAGCTCCCGAGCCAAACCAGGGGCAGCGAGTCGCACAGTTTCGTGGGTTTCATCCGGTGACTTTTAATGGACAAGGAGATCCTAGACAAGTTGGGGAATGGCTACGTAACCTTGATCTTAAATTCGAGGTCATGGGTTGCCCAAAGCGAATCAAGATCATGTGCGCCCAACTTCCGTTGACGGGGGATGCCGGACTTTGGTGGACAGCCTACCGCGCCATGAGTCTTGGGGAGAAGGATAATGTTGCATGGGAGCGGTTGAAGGAGATATACCGTGAGAAGTACTACTCAGTTCACTAAAGAGATAGGATGGAGAGACTATTCCTGAATTTGGAGCAGAAAGGCCGGACCGTGGATGAGTACGAGCGTGAGTTTACTCACCTCGGCTTCTTTGTGCCACATCTTATTGACACGCTAGAGATGAGGACGGGGCGTTTCCGAGGAGGCCTACACGGAGAGATCTGTCACACCCTGACTGCTATAGGTGCCATGCCATATGCTGAGACAGTTTCTCAGGCCCAACAGATAGCCGAGAGCTTGATGGTGGAGGCCAGTCGAGTCCGTGCCCCAGTCAGGCAGCTAGTCCAGCCACTGGCTCAACCTCAACAGGCGCAACCTCAACAGGCGCAACCTCAGCAGGCACTGAGACCCAACAAGAGAAGGTGGAAGGGTCGTAATGATCGGAGGAACTGACAGAGGGTTCCAGGACCAGCACCAGCTCCAGCCCCAGCTCAGGATATGTAGCTTATCTGTCATGTTGCACCACTATGCGCTACATGCGGCCGTAACCACCGCTAGGAGTTATTATCTTGTCAGAACGTGTGTTATCACTGTCGTAGACTTGGCCACAGGATTCGTGATTACCCAAAACGCCCTCTGAACCAGCAGGGTCAGTGTCAGTATGCCCAAAATCAGCCCAGAGGTGGACCTGCACATATCTTCACCCTTAACCAGGCGGAGGTAGTCGAGCATCCAAGTACAATGTCAGACATGATAACTTTATTTAACATGCCAGTATTTGCCTTGTTTGACACATGAGCGACCCATTCGTTTATTTCCACAAAGTGTCTCGAAGCTGTAAATGTCGAGAGAGTGAGTACTGTCGACCCCCTTGAGATCAGCCTAGCCTAAGGGAGGAAGATAGTGACACACAATTTGGCCAAGAACCTTAGTCTTGATAATGGCGGCAGAACTCTATGAGCTGATGCGTTTGTGATCGAGATGAAAGACTTTGACCTTATTCTCGGAATGGCTTGGCTGGAGAAGTATTAGGTGGACATCAGGTGCCGAGACAGAAATGTAACACTTCAGTTGACCACGGGAGAACATATCACGTTCTTCGGAACGAAAGAAAGAACCTTATTACGTGTTATCTCAATGGCGAAGGCGGCCAAGTATTTGCAGAAGGAGGATTGTCTAGGCTATCTGGTGAGCATCGTCGGGAAATCATTGGAGGACCAGACACCCAGGGACATCCCAGTGGTGCGCAATTTTGTCGACGTCTTTCCGGAGCAATTTTCAGAAGCACCACCGAGCCGTCAAGTGGAGTTTACAATTGATTTGGTTCCAGGGGCAAGACCAGTATCAAAGGCACCTTATCGAATGGCCCCGAAGGAGATTCAGGAGCTGAAATATTAGATTCAAGAGCTACTCAAACTCGGTTTCATTCGACCGAGTGTTTCATCCTGGGAGTACTTGTCCTCTTTGTCAAGAAGAAGGATGAGACAATGCATATGTCCATCGACTAGCGGGATTTAAACCGGTTGACAGTGAAGAACAAATATCCACTTCCCAGGATAGAAGATCTTTTCGATCATTTGAGGGGCGCCAGAGCGTTTCCCAAGATTGATCTCCGCTCTGATTACCATCAGCTGAGAATCAATGAGATCGATGTGGCCAAGACCGCTTTCAGAACCAGATACATACATTATGAGTTCGTTGTGATGCCGTTCGGCTTGAGCAATGCACCGGCGGTATATTCATGGATCTCATGAACCGTGTTTTTCATCCCTTCTTGGACCGATTTGTTATCGTTTTCATTGATGACATCTTGGTCTATTCTCGTGGTCCTGAGCAACACGAAGAGCATCTGAGGATCGTTTTGCAAACTCTTAGACGGGAGAAGCTTTATGCCAAGTTGTCCAAATGGGAATTTTGGATTGATAGAATGGCTTTTCTTGGCCACATTGTGACGGCGAGAGGAATTGAAGTTGACCCATCGAAGATCGAGGTAGTCCGGAACTGGTAAGCACCGAAGAATGCCACCGAGGTTTGAAGTTTCCTCGGATTAGCTGGCTATTACAGGCGTTTCATCGAGGGGTTCTCCAAGATAGCCCTACCATTGTCCCGTTTGACGAGAAAATTGGTGAAGTTTGAATGGAGTGATTGTTGTAAAGCAAGCTTCCAGGAGCTCAAAGCAAGGCTTACGACGACACCTGTGTTGACTATCACGGATCCTACTCAGAGTTTCATTGTCTGCAATGATGCCTCAAAACAGGGTATAGGCTACGTACTGATGCAAGAAGGCAGGGTTGTGGCTTATGCTTCTCGACAGCTAAAGTCGCACGAGGAGAACTACCCGACTCATGATCTTGAGTTGGAAGCAGTGGTTCACGCCCTGAAGATTTGGAGGAATTATATGTACAACGGCAGATGTGAGATCTTTACCGACCACAAAAGTTTGCAGTATATATTCACCCAGAAAGAGCTCAACATGCGACAGAGGCGATGGTTAGAGTTGGTGAAAGTCTATGATTGCACCATTAGTTATCATCTGAGAAAGACGAATGTAGTCGGCGACACCCTCAGCCAGAAGGCAAGGGGTGAGCTGGCCTGCATGATCACCCAGCAGCGTCAGTTGATCAGAGATTTTGCCCGGATGCAGATAGAAGTGGTCGAATCGCTTCCGCATCCAGAGACGAAGGGAAGTATCAGTTCACTGAGAATGTGGCCCACACTCCGAGATAAGATTCTGCAGGAACAGACTTCCGACGAGTTCATTCACTTGTTGGAGGACAAAATTCATGTCGGCGGAGTAGAGGGTTTTGATAGAGGCATGGATGGTGCCTTACAGCACAAAGGGAGAATCGTTGTGCCAAACGTCGAGGCCTTGAGGAAAGAGATCTTGACCGAGGCACATAGTGCAACATACTTGGCACACCCCGACAACACCAATATGTATAACGACTTCAAAAGGTCGTTTTGGTGGAGGGGCATGAAGAAAGATGTAGCCGAGTTTGTGAGCAAATGTTTGATCTGCCAGCAAGTGAAGGCTAAGCACAAGTATCCACCAGGATTTCTACAGCCTTTAGAGATTCCGCAGTGGAAGTGGGAGGAACTGACCATGAACTTTGTCATAGGATTATCGAGGTCGTCCTAGCAGCACGACGCGTTATGGGTTGTAGTTGACCTGCTGACCAAGTCGGCCCACTTTATGCCCGTAAGTATAGACATGTCCATGGAGAAGTTAGTCGAAATTTACCTCCGTGGGATCGTTCTACTCCATGGCGTGCCCGCCTCGATTGTATCTGATCGAGATCCTCGTTTTACGAGTCAATTTTGGGAGAGTCTGAATGAATCCATGGGGACGATTTGAAGTTCAGTTCTACCTACCATCCACTGACCGACAGACAGTCAGAATGGACCATCCAGACACTCGAGGACATGCTTCGAGCTTGTGTCCTTATGGGAGGTAGTTTGTGGGAGAAATTGTTACTGATGGTAGAGTTTACCTACAACAATAGCTATCACTCGTCGATCAAGATGGCGCCGTACGAAGCCTTGCACGGGCGCAAGTGTTGATCACCCCTTTATAGGGATGAGTTTGCGAAAAACAGGTTATCGGTCCCAAGTTGATCGAGGAAACAGTGCAGAATTTCGCCAAGATCCGAGCGAAGCTGAAAGACGCACAGAGTAGACAAAAAGCCTATGCTAACAAGCGTAGAAGGGAGCTTATGTTTGAGGAAGGAGATAAAGTGTTCCTTAAAGTCACGCCGATAAAGGGCGTAGTTCGATTCGGGAAGAGCAGAAAATTACAGCCCCGTTTCATAGGGCCGTTTGATATTCTCGAACAAGTGGGAGAAGTAGCCTACCGTTTGGTATTGTCACCCAAGATCTGGGGTGTACACGATGTTTTTCATGTTTCTATGTTGAGGAAGTACGTGTATGACTCGAGTGACATAGTTAGCTTTGACGGTTAGAAGTCGGGCAGAACCTGAATTATGATGAGCAACCAATAGCCATTCTGGACCGAAAGGTTCAACGAATGAGAAATAGAGAGATACCGCTCGTCAAAGTACGTTGGAGCCGCTACGGCGAAGACGAAGCCACTTGAGAGAGAGAGAGAGGCCGAGTTTCGAGCTCGATTATTTTGTACTTTTCATTTTATAGTTTGTAGCAGGAGTTCTGACCTTGTTCCTTAGTTTTGTATTTCCGAGGACATAAATATTTTAAGGAGGATAGGTTGTAACACCTCGATCAGTTAATATAAAACCAATTCACTTGCTCGACTTTAAAGTGAATTAGGTAATGTTCGAACCCTAGAGTTGTTAGATTCAGTAGTTCTAGGAGTTATTATGTGAATTATGTGCTTTTATGTGATATTATGTGATTACTTGCTTGATTATTACTGATATATGTTATTATGATCAAATTATATCGCTCGGTCGTGCCGATATTTTCAAGATCATGCGTTGAGTCCTAGACGAGCCCTAGCCGTGCGGCCACACAAGTCGGCACCACTCAAACCCTAGACCCTAGTAGTCTTTGATGTGCTCATATAAACCATGATTTATTACTTAAATCCTAGAAATGGTCGAGCCATCATGAGGCCGAGAATATGCACGCCGAGGAAAACCGGGATCAAGCAAAGTGCGCGGGCGTCTCACCGAACCCTAGTGCCGAGCCATGGCATTGTGGCCTATTGATTTTCATGTTCAAGATCATGCCACCATATTAGAAGGTGTCTAGATAAATTTAAGCTTAATTTCAGCCTTAATAAGTTATTATCTCGAGTCAAACCCTCATTAGAAATATTCTAGTCCTAACCTAGCATGAGTGTGCTTTCTTTATTGGGTTGTGTAAGTCTTGCTCCCCACTTATCTTCATCAATTCGACCAGACCTCCTTATTCACCTAAGATGCTCTGAAAAATTATGCATTCCCACCCAATATTCCATCCAAAATCGTGCCAAGACCATGCCCCAAAGTTCAATGCACATAGGAAAGGGTAGTACAACATTTGTCTCCCATTTGCCTCCTAAGTATTAACGCTCTTAGACCAGCTTTTAAGACTTCACTTCAGCTTCTTAGAGACCTCACTTGATGTCCCAAACACTTACAAAAATTTGAGTTGAAGTCCTCAATCCATTGCTAAAGCCGAGAGCATTCCAAGTGAAAACCGAGAGCTTTATGTGTGAGTATCTTGTGGTTGCCGAGTTCTAATCACCTATAATTGATAGAAGCAGCTAGATAACCCTCCTCTCTCATTTTCTTTTCATCTTAGAAGAGTTTAGCTTCACCAAGTTTAAGGATACAAGCCAAGGAACCAAGAAGCCGCAGCTACAGAAGGACCGAGCAAGAAGAGCAACAACCGAGCATATCCGAGTTCTCTTGCTTTTTTCTTGAATATTAAGAGATTGGTGTGCTCAAATCTTTTTAGAGTCATAATGTAGATGAGATAAGGAGTTGAATAATATATACATATATATGTGTGTGTGTGTGTGTGTGTGTGTGTGCCATACATGTTTAGTTTTTAATTAGTTATAGGCATGCAAGATGTTTAAGTTCTCCCAGCTCACCCGCATGTCATATATGTGATGTTTACTTGCATTTTTAACCATTCTTTGAAAAACCTGGTAATGTGCGAATTTTATGGCTATTTCATGTAGAAAAGAGAAGTTCATAGGATCAAAAATCAAGTCATTTGGCCTAGTATAACTCGAGTTATTGATTTTTAAAGTTAGACGTGCAATTTGAACTTTACATGCCCGAATTCAGCAGCGACTTCAAACACGAATAACTCAATTTCTACTCAGGATACAATTATGAAATTTTACGGACATGTTTACATATCAGTTAAGAGCTTGCATACCTTTTATCTTAAGAAATGAGTAAGTTATATGTTTTAGACTGTATGCATGTCATTTTGAACTTTGTGGCCAGAGAACTCCCTAACTACATGCGCGTTTTATGTATAAATTTGATGAGCATTTCTTGCATGAGTTATGAGTAATGCCACCAAGTTTCAGCTTCTAATGATTATGGTACGATTTTATAAAATTCTTTGAACATATATGTGTAAAGTGTATGTTTATATGCTAAGTTTGAGACTTTAGTTGGATAAACTATGGATGATCAAATGATATGAAATTTGACCAGCATGTACTTGGTTAAAAATACTACTTTAGCTGCCAGGTTTCAGAATTTTTAGAATTTTTTTGATTTTTAAAAGTCATGAAGTTTAAAAAGCTCGGTTTAAATAGAAGTGCCATATTTGCACATAGTTGAAGTTTACAAGTTTATAAGGTCTAGTGTGACATAGTTAACTGGAATAAGTCACCTGAGTGGGCCGGTTCGAGCCAAATAAAGATAGACTAATAATTTCAGTTTCTGAGCTTCTGTCAAATATTATACGGAAGCTCGATATCAGTCCAGTTTAATTGTTTACTTGATCTTATTTGTTTTATCTGTTTTGTAATGTATGATCATAATTATTTATCTGTTTTATCTGCTTTATCTGTCTTGTCTCCCTTCATGTCAATCTGTTACAGTATTATATGATTAGTTCAGAGTAAGTTTTATCAGTCAAGCAAAATACTTAGATTATTTTCTTATATATGTTTGGTAGATTGAGGAGAGTCGAGCCTCCGACAGCTACCCCAGATTATTCCAGCAATTGCACAGTCCTTTTCAGCATAACAGGTGGGGGCCTCGCACTGGGTATTACATCGTTTATATGTTGGGTTCGCCTGTAACGTACGAGCTATACGCAGCGGAATTTAAAATTTTT
>CACSLK010020848.1:461-12353 GCA_902706635.1 Striga hermonthica | reverse complement strand
TGCTGCCATAGGCGTGCAAATACTCCTTCTTTTTTAAAAAAGGACAACGACTACCCATACTGCAGATCACATGTTGCATTACTGTTTGAGGCGTGCCATGCTCCAGCATGGGCGTCTTGACGTGCACCATGGGCGTCCATATTCCAGCGGGGATAATCTTTGACGTGATAGAGAATGACAATACCATTGTTTTAAAATACCCGGCCGGTATTACCGGTAATACCGGATATCGGTGGTTCAACCGGTTTGGCCAAAATACTGGTTTATACCGACTTCATACCGAAAAATAGCAGTTTTACCGAACAATACCGGCCTAAATACCGGCTAAAATACCGGGCATACCGGATTTTTTTTTAAAAAAATATTTGTATAATATATTTTATTATTTTACTTATATAAATTAAAAGTTGTACACTTTATATTTTGTATAATTACATTGTTATTTGACTTTAGATAATTTTATTTGTATTTATTAAAGTTGGTTTTATCTATTACTTATATTATAATAATAGATTAATTTAATATTCTTAAAAATGGGTAAAATATACTGTAAACCGGTTGAACCGGTCGAACCGTGTACCGGTGGTTCGTCCGATATGGTCACCGGTATGGTATTTCAAACACTGGACAATACTCTTTGTAAAACGGTACTGCCGTGTGTATGTGTTTTTTGAATTTATGCCGACTCCAAATTATCGCAAACCAACGTGTTCGATTAATAATATAATATGTAGTTATATAAAATGTATTTTCCAACAGGTTCGGAAATAAACAAACTATGCGACGCCTACCGGTAAAATATATTTAATATACAAGTTGTAATTATATACTAATACATGTATATATAATTATACAAATTCTCCTAATTCTCCTAATTTTTACCACAAAAATGAATGACACACACATATATATATATATATATTACCAGGGGCGAAACTAGTGGGAAGGTTGGAGTGGCGCCCGCCCCTCCAAAAAAAAAAAATTAAACTAGGGGTGGAGGATTTTGCTGGAACTAGAAGATTTTCTTTTGAGCGCGCATGTTTGGCCCTCCCCAGTTTCATGTGGTACATACATGGCCGGAGGGGCGCCACCGGTTTTGTCGTGAAAATTTTTTGTAAAGACAAATTGGGTCCTCCCGAAACGGGATCCTCGTTTCGGGACAAGGAGAACTATAACAACAGCAGAATTTAATAATTTTTCATTTTTATTATATTTTGAGTTGGTTAATTAGCCGACTTACGGTGTACCGACGGGACTCAAAAACCGAGTCGATCATTACCGAAAAATATTTTTATGAAAGTATGGGAAGCGGAGAGTGCGTTGGTGGCATCGATTTATGATTTTGAGGCCCCAACCATTTATTTTGGGTAGCTCGAAGTTGAGAGAAAAATGGCAGTGGCGGTGATTTTATTGTCATTTTCACGTCTATACTTCGGGTAACCGTCGGCCCTTGTTAGGCGTGCTAAAAATTAGCGGGAGTGCTTTCTTGAAAGCACGAGAACAGTAGAAGCCGTTCATAAAATTCATTTCACATTTTGAAGTTGCGAGCATTTATTTTGAGAAGCTCGAAGTCGAGTGCGCATAATAGAAGACTAAAATGCCGTTTTGCGGGGTTCCATAAGGTTGCGTGTGACCTCGGTTTAACGAGAATCGAGTTGGAACGTGTAGACAATTCAAGCACGATTCCATACGGACAAATTTCGCATTTTTCGGAGTTCCGAGCATTTATTATGGGAGTTTGAATTTCTGCGTTAAATAGTATCAAAAGGAGCAAATTTGTCGAGGACGAGTTCGATCGTTCGAGGCTTCGTTTTCTCAAATTTTTCAGCTTTTCGTCGATTCGAAAGGAGGTATAATCCTTGATTATTATTATAATTGAGTCTGATATTTTAATTAGTATAAATTCGAGTATTTTTCGAGTTAAAACAATTCGGTTTAAGTATACCAGTTTAACTCTGAACTTAGTTTGATTTTTAGAAAAATCTCTAGAGTATTCATTTATATCCTGCGAAAATTTTTTAGAGCGTCCACAAAAGCCCTTTGAGCGCCCTTCCAATGTCAGAGCGGGGGTGGTGCGCCGCGGGATGGCCAGAGTTGGGGTGGTGCGCCGCGGCAAATCGGGCCCTCCCCGAAATGACCGACTGGTTTCGCCACTGTATATTACATGTATATAATATAAAAAAATGCCAAACATCCAATGTATTATTGCATTGATATATAATATTATATGCAAGTTCGTATTTAACTCGTACAAAATAATGAAATATGTAATTATTAGTACATGTAAATATGGCTATAAATTTAATTTGTACTGCACATGTACGTGTACACTACTTTGAAAGTGAAATGATTTAAATTACTAATAAATATCACGATTGTTACACACACTTCAAACAAAACGTAATAATCAAAGAAGTAGAAACCCACTAAGAAAAGTACATCAACGATAACGATTTCGGTTCACGTGATCCTCCCATAGGGCTGTTGCAATTCTATCACGCAATGTACTTTGCTCCTCTTCCCCAGCCGTCGACGGACCCACTCTATCCATAAACGGGAAGGACATATCATCCGCATCATGTTGGGGAACAAAATCGGGTTGTAAGAATTTTGTGTCCCGGGGTCAATTATTACGAATAATTAGTTTACAAGTTTAAAAATTTTGTGTCTTATAAATATACATGAGCATATAAACTTTGTAAATCAAATTTGTAGCGTCCAATTTGATTTATAGAATTGATCGGATTATTCTATTTATCAGATTTATTTATTGATTTATATTTATTATATTGGTTGTGATGTCGTTAATATTTGGTACTTAAATTATATATTTAACTACTCGATTGTTTTATTGTAAAACGTTCTTCAATCGCATAATTTGATTTAATCGCGTAAATCAAATTTAACTCGTTCGAATATTGGATTTTTCAGATAATTATTTTATTTGCATAATTATTTTTAATTGGATTAATTGCATATATTATATTATTGCTTTGATAATATATAAATTATTGTGTGAATTATGATCGGTCGTATTATTTTATTTTAAATTCTCGAACGTTGTTCGAGTTGAACCGAGCCTATTTAATTATTAGTCGAACGCTGGAGAACTCGGCCGAGCACCCGCGGCCGCGCCCGCCCCGGTCCGCTTTCCTTTTCTTGGTTGCAAGATTTCTTGCCCTAAGTCACCTCTATATTTGTGAGATATCTCCCTCTTCTTCTTATTTTTACGCTGATGCATGCACACCCAATTCTCTCTCGTAAAAACCCTTCTCCCAAACCCATCATCCGATCACCACTCTCATCGCCTTCACTCCTCGGCCGTCGCGCCCCACGGCAGTCGCACGCCCCGCTTTGCACCGCTACACCCCGGCGATATCCCCTCCTCACGCAGAGCAAGCCCGGCGATCGTCAGCAGCAACGACTGAGCCTCCCCGACCCTTGTTCGTGAACAACCAAGGACCAGCCTTTGATCGTGGCCATCTCGACCAGCGCACACGTCTACGCCGCCGGCGAGCCGAGCCCGCCCCGTCGAGCGGCCATGTCCAGCTTCGCCCTTTTTCACGTCTCTCCTTCAGAGTACGGTAATGGGTGGCTTAGTCTGACTTATTTTTTATGTGTATATGTATATATGTGTTGTCTTGGTGATTAAAAGTGATTTTGGAATTATGTGTTTATAAATATATGTCGAATTTTGGTCGTCTCTTCGGTTTAATGTTAAAACCGAAGGACATGTGTGAAATTCGTGGAAGTCTTGGAGTTATAAGAACTTTGGAATGTGTTTGGTCTGATGGTGAAGACTTTGGGTCGTTTTGAAGTGTATTTTGTGAGTTTTAGATTTTTTAAGTCAAGAATACTGGTGCAACTTGTAAAATTTGTGAAAAATCGAATTATGAGGAAAATGATGTAAAATTTTGATATGTCTGCTCTCTGATATTTAGGTTTATGTGGTAAAAATATCAGGTCAAAATTCAATGTTTAACCAGGGCAAATGGCGATTATGATTTATGGTCTACTTCTTGTAAATATCATATAAAATCGTGTACTTGCTCAAATGAGTTGAAATTTTGGAGTTTTGGTTTTCTCTGGGTGATTACCATTGTAACCAAATTTCATAGTTGAATTCGAACTCTAACTATATGAACTCGTAACTTCAGTTTTTGAGCATAATTTTACAAAAATTATTTATCTGAGTGAGGGTGATGTTTAGAGGTCAATCTTTTGTGTAATTGTGTGTTTTTGTATCTTCCGTTATGTGTAAACATTTTAGATGAAAACCCTGAGCCAAACTCCTAAAACCTCGGTAAGTATTATTTGTACCCTGTGTGCCTGGCCATTTTCAGCAGCCCAGCCAGTGCCCCTGCGCCCCTGCCGTGCCCAGGCCTGCTCCAGCACGCCCTGGCAGCCCCTGACTGTGCCAACCGAGTCCCGTTTTGACTTTTCCCGACCTATTTAACTTCTCTATGACCTGTCACCTTGTTTTTCATGTCGAGTCTATTTTAAATGATATTTAATTATTTTTTATAGTCTAGTTGGTGAATCCAAAGGTTCCAAACTCCACAAAAACTCCACGAATCACTTAGTCAATAATATTCGGCTATGTGAAAATGTTGTGAATGTCTCTAAGTGTCGGGATAGTATGTTGATAGGACTATCTTGATTAATGTAGGTGTTTGACGAGCTGAGCCAACCTACGTTCATGCTTTTGTGTGAAATTTGCTTCTTCGATATTCAGGTGGGTTATTCTAAATTTCTGTGCCATAAATTGTTTATATTTTACTAGATGGTATGATCAATATATGCATGTGAACCATGTAGTCTATCGACGTGTGCCGTTTCGGCCGTCGGTACGGTTGTCCCCGTCGATGTAATACAGTGCCTAATGAAAGGCAATCTCCCTAAGTCCTAATGAAAGGTCGTGTCGTTGGTAATGTTTAGACCACGACATGTACTCCCACCGTTGGGTAATCAATCCCCTTCTGTGGCTAATGAAAGATGTGTACACATGAGTAATGTTATGTTGTGATTTGGAGATGTGACATATTGATTGATTTATGTTCATGCTGCGACCATACATATCTGTCATTATATATATGATTTATGTGCATAGCGGTGAGCAAAGTGGTATGTGCTCACTCTCATGTCCCCCCCCCCCCCNGCCCCATTCCAGGTTGAGCAGGTGGCAGGCATGACGGTGATGGGACGAGTGGCTGGTCCTCATTTATGTTTATTTGCTTCCGCTCTTTTATGAACATGTTGAATTGGTCTTATGAACCTGATGCATTAGTTTTACGAACATGTCGTATTGCTTTCAAACTATGACGTTTTGAAAAGGTTGAATTTGTGGATTGGTTTTTGAACCCAATTGTTCCTTTCCTTATGGAACATGTTGAACTGGTTATTCTTGTTGATATGCTATGTTGAATAACATTGTTTGCTTTGGGATAATGAAATCCATGTGAAAACCGGGTAATGAATCCCAATGAGTTCAGATATGACTTTGAACTATGTTGTGAATTAATCGTTAATGCACATGTTCACGTTGAAAATCGAGAAACGAATTTTGAAAATTATGTCTTGATTTTTGGAAAGTCCAAAATTTTTTTAAAATCAAAGTGGGGCATTAAAAAAATATTAATAATATTGTGTCTCACAATAAATACTAACTGTACAAATCTGTAGTTCTATTTTCAAAAGAAAAATATTAAAAAAATGATAGGGGTCGGGTCAATTGGATTGACCCGACTGGGTCAATGTTCTGGGTCGACCGGGTTTTGATCGAGGTTGATTGGGTCCATTGTTACCCTGTCCAAATAACCCACCCCAACCGATTCCATCTCTAGGTTTACTGGGTCCTGGGTCGGCCCGTCGGGCCGGTTCGGTTCGAAAAATTATGCTTATCCATTTCACTCTTTATATATAATAACTATGGGTAAGAATGAGTCGGCAAGAAATCTCCGAACCGTATCGAAATTCAGAGATCATTAAATTCAATCTTAAAAAACAATACCAAAAATTGATTCAGTTCGGAGAAATTTATTTTTTAGTACGGTTCAGTTCGATATTCGAGACTATTAGGACGATTCGGTTTGGTTCAGCTCTAGAGATTTCTAATTGTTTTGTTTTGATCAAATGAATATCTAATTAAATTTAAATTTTGATTTTTTTTTAAAAACAACATTCATCAATATTTAACCACTAGTGTTGATACCCATGCGATGCACGGGGTATACTATAAATTAATATTTTATTATTCAAATATTGTTAATTTATTTAAGAATATAACTAACGTGGTAATTATATCTGACTCAATATGTCAAGTCAGTAATAATATAAATTTTGTCCAGAATATCTCCCCCAAGCGGGTCCTGATGATCTTTCTCCAGCTGGTTTTGACAATTTGTCTCTAATGAATCTGGGCGTTCTTCCTCCAACCTGTAGGCACATCTTCCATGACGATCTCTTTTGATGGCAACATCTCCTCCAAAGAACCAACTTGATCCTCTATCTTCAATTCCTCAATAACATGGGGTAGAAGGACGGTCATGAGTGAGGGATTATTTGTTGGTGTTTATACTGAAAGCTTGACTTTAGATGTATTTACACTGAACCTGTTTGAATGAGAATCATGTTTAATTAAATAAGTCTAAGTTATGTTGTTTTGCATTAGATAGGGTGGGTCGTCATCGGACGAACCGAAGATCACTTTATCAGCTACTCGCCAAACAAGAATAATGGTTCACAACCTAGATGGACATGAACACCCCATCGTGAACGGTTGTAGTGTCAACTGTACAGTTTGTCTTGGCTGATTAGTTGCACTAGTACACTTTGTGTATTGAACGGATCCTAGAGAGGAGCAGTTCGTTTTATACTGATCGTCGTAAACGAACTAGGCCTCGGTTAATTACTGCGTTCTCTTAACCCGTAAGATATTAAACAGGCATATACATGTAGTACTTATTACTTCGATTCACATGGGTGAGGCTTAGTGAACTGGGCCAATAGACCCGTTGTCTTGGATAATATTATTGCATGTATGATATGTTGTTAGGATATTTACGGTCACCGTGTGCGTTAGTTTGATGATGTCCCCGATATGAGCTCATAAAGGATTATTATGTTAAATCTGGCCAGTGGAATTTATTCCGACATAATAATAATGTGATGAGTGGTACTAGTCTCGGTTATAGATGTCGATTAATTTAATTGTCTGTAATTAAATTAATTGATGGACATTATATCTTAAACACGTAGAGGTAAATCGAGTAATTATTATTGGAGCTCGAATATAATTCGGGGATTAAATTGGGAGTTTATTCAATAATACTATTTTAGTGGATTATACGTAATATTCCTATTTGGGTTTGGTAGGCTTGACCTATAGAATAATGCTAATAGGAGAAGCCCAATTTAATACCTCCTTAGGATCCATGTTGTAGCCTATAAATACATCACATCTCTTGTGATTAGGAAACTAAGAGAGTTTCACATGTAGATGAAAGGAAAAAGCTACTTGTACAATTATTTTGTACAATATTTTATGACAACATGATGTGTCATGATGTAGATAGTTGAGATGCAAATAAATGTATGACTAAGATTTAGCTCAATGATTGTGATAACTAGTGTTGTCAACCAATGTTGTCAACTATAGTTGTACATGTAGTGTGACCCGTAGATGAAATTCACGCCGTCCCCTTGTGTTTTATCTCTCTTGTGTTCTCTTCTTCTTCTCCAAGTAATCCCAGTAGAGATATATCCGATTTCATCGCCCACCAAGATGATCGGATCGCCCACCAAGATGATCGGATTAGATGTCAGGTCATACAACAGAAGATCTGAGGTTGTTGAGCGATTTATATATATTTTTCCAGCCCCATAATATATATATATTCAACCTCGTAACGTTTATGTAATTCGCGGGGTTGTCTTTTCTTCACGAAAAGGCAGATTTATGTAAATCAGATATTTTTGGAGTGATCAGCGACTTCCGGTGAACACCCTCCGGCGATCGCGCACTTCCGGCGACCAACAGCCGCCAGCCGCGGCCGTGTCAGACCCGCACGCGCCGCCACGCGCCGCCCCGGCTCAGCTGGAGGATTTCCACGTGCCCAGCTCTCCTTCCAGCAACAGTCCGCGAGGTCCATTGTGCGCAGCCCAGGATAGCCCGTCGCGATCCAGGCGTCCTCAGCAGGTGATGGCCCATCGGGTGGAGCAGCCCAGAGGACACGTCGGCCCAGTCCAGCAACGAGGGAGAAGCCCAACTGGAGAAGCAGTCTAGCGAGAAGGGAAGCAGCGCGCGGGCCGCGCGGCCCGCATCCAGCGCGCGCATAGCCCGCGCGTCCGATCTCCTCACAAGCCCCGGCCTGCGAGGCCCGATCTCGGCCCGCGAGGAGCCCGTGTGCCCACAGCCTTCTCCAGCTCACTTCAGCGGCCCAATGCGCGCTCCTTCGCGGCCCATCAGCACCTCCGCAGCCCAACGCGAGTTCCAGACGGCCCAGCTCGCGGAAAGACCTTCAACTCAGCCCAAGCATGTCAGAATGGTCCAGCAGGGGTCCAGTGAGTTCGGGACAGTCCGAAGTTGATGTTGAGCAATCCGGTGATGTGCGAGGACAAGTCCGGCTGCCCAACGGACTCGAGGTTTCAGACGATCTCCTCCAACAGAAATCAGAAACGTCTCAGAGTCGAAAAAAATTAAAAACGGTACGCGTTCAACCCTCGCTTCTAGTTCCGCTGCGCTTAGGGTTTAATTCGTAGTTAGTCCGTGACACGCACATTATCGAGATCCTCACCAGTCCCAACATTCTTCCCTTCGCCTTTTTCTATCCGCCTGGGGAACTTACTGATGTCTGCCGATCAATGCTTCAAACCGGTCCTTCGTGACCCCGTTCTTAGTGGTGACCCCACACCTGACTCATAGCTGTCAACGATCCCTATACAGTGGATGCCACCCTTTCATTTGACGATCTTTTTTTTTCTTCTTCTTTTCCAATTTCTTGATCCTCTTCTTGGATTTATGTCTCTGGGATAAGGCCATCCCGGTCGCGCTCGTCATCGAGTAAAACATTGCAGATCATCCAAAAATTTCACAATACAGAAAATAAAATTCTAAGGCTCCTGAAAATTACCTGGCTTGATCGGCGCATTGTCAAACCCTGGGGGCAGATTAGCCTGAACCAATTATTCGCCCTCACACAAGTATAGACAACTTTTCCCCTTGATCGACAATTTCAAAATCTCCTTTAACTTCTTTTGAAACACGTTGTTATGGAAGGTGCAGTCATGTTCGTTGTACGGGAAAAGAAATAGTTCATTTACAAGCAACAATAGGCAATCTCTATTTAAAGATCGATGGAAGCACAAAAATTTTCTCCACATAGTCGGTCAGCACGTACCCAAGACGGTCAGACGAGCTACGAGTCTTTCACTCTCTTGATACCCAAAACCACTTGTGCTTCTACCCATAATGATACTCGGGTATCATCTCCACAAAACTGGCGTACTTCTTATCGCGATGAGCTAAATGAAAATATACAGTCTGCCTTCAACTCTTTCCATATAAAAATGGAGTCCAGCTCTACCACAGTTGGAGTAGGCCATCCCTTCTTAACATACATGACGATCAAAGAACACATACGGTACACTGCATTCTGGTGAACCTGGGTGATGTCGATCCCTCATCCTCTAAAGTACTCTGGTCTCTGAGAAAACCAAGGGAAGTGGGAACCACAACCCTAACACCAGTGCTTCACGATTGACGACAATGCTCTCCCACGGCGGACAGTGCGCAAACTCGCTCTCATTTGGTACGAACATCCTGACCATTGTAGAGATATCGTATTTCTTCCTCAGATTCACCATGTTCACGATCTCCCAATGTACTAGTGATTTTACATATCTCAATTCTCTGGTTCTGACTGGACTGCCATTGGCGGTTGCGGCCAGTAGCCCTTTGGCGTTTGGGTAAGTCTTTCACTATCCCCCTCTAGAGATGCCTCTACTTCATAATTGTTTGCTTCCGACATTATCAATGAAGGGACTTAAAGGAATATTTTTCCAAGAAGAAAGAATACCACTCCTAGAAAGAAACTCAATTTTTCAAAAGTTCAAACGTGAAGTGTAGAAGGCTTAAAGGAACCTATTTATTAAAGGCACTCTCTTTCACTTCTAATCATTGCATCATGTCTCATTAAGGCGTGAATACTAAGAGACATGTCTATACCCGAAAAGACACACCCTAGTTTCGACAGGATACATTTACATCCCTTTACTTAGTACCTCAACCAAATGGACGCCACTATCCATCTCCTGTCAAAAAGAACATCCCCTCGATCGGCGAAAATCAAAGTTCATGAAGATAACTTTCCAGGTGTATCGACGATTCCCCTCTATACCTAGAAACTTGGGGGCCTCTATGTTGTAACCAAATTTTTAAGCTACGATCTAGCCCGACAAGATACGACTAGACGAGTAAATGGTCCTATACAAGTCCAAATACAGACGGCCCAAGAGGCAACACCAGTTAAACCTGTCGATTCCTCGATCGGCGAGAAACTGCTCTTGCGAATCTCATCACAAATCATTCTCCGAAAGATTCGCGATCTCCCTGCCGTTTGAATATGAAACCGTTAAAGCCGATAAATCCACCGTCTTACCATTCACATCATCAAAAGTCGAGTTCTCCATGGATACACATGGCGCGAAGCTACACCTATAGCTGGCACAATGCATTTATTACTTTTTTTTTTAATAATAAAACACATATAAGGAGGTTTTCCAGCTATCTTGGAGCAGCCTTCCTACGCACACAAAACAAAAAAAAAAACACACACATACACACACACATCAAAGTACTTTTATCGGGCAATGCTACATGTACAATTGTAGTTTACAACATTAGTTGACAACATAGTTAAAAGTAACATTAACTCAAATCTTAACCATACATTTATTTGCATCTCAACCACCCACATTATGCCACATCATGTTGTCATTGAATGTTGTACAAAAACATTGTACAAGTAGCTTTTTCCACTTCTAATATACGCCCCCAATCACCACTTTTTAATGTTTTTCTAGTAACATGATATGATGATATTTGTTAAAAAAAAAAAGTAAAGTTTTAAAAAATTAAAAGCAGCCAAAGTAAATTTATTTCACTCATGATCCTACGCGTCACCCCCGACTAGTTTTATTAGATTGCCGATTTCACCGTAATTGGGCAATACCACCTTCAACACATTCTCGGTTATAAACTTGCCACTCTTCCCCCCAACAAAAAGAGACTCGCAAATCGAAATCTCCCCACTTGAAACTTCAACCAAAAATTGGAAATTTATTTAAATTTTACAAATGTTATACTCCCTCCTTTTCAAAATAAGTGTCGTTTTGAGTTTTTTGATTCATCCATTTTGCTATGTATCTAGACATGGCAAAATGGATGAATCAAAAAACTCAAAACGGCACTTATTTTAAAAAGGAGGTAGTAGTACTTTATTTTTTATATATTACATTAACTAATATTATATTTTTATCTTATATTATTTATAATTTTAATTTATAATTTAAAATTTATTGCATTTCGGTTTATCTATATGTATTTAATAAAACATTTAATAAAACCTATTTTCATTTCCCTCCAAAAGGAGTTACATTTTTTAATTAACTACTCACTAATCTGCTAAAACCGTTACATCTTAATATATATATTTTTATTATTTATTTTTTGGATCAGTTACTAAATAATTCTAAATTTGATAGCAAAATATTCAAATGTGTAACGGCTAATGTTGAAACTTAAAGTTGATTGTCACATTCAGAGTTGTAACCGTTATATTTGGTTGCATTGTTGGAAGAAAAAAATATGATTGACACATTCTTTTTTTTTTT
>CACSLK010020836.1:1319-15805 GCA_902706635.1 Striga hermonthica | reverse complement strand
TCCCCTTCTAATCTCCTTTTTCCACGTGTAATGCTAATTGATTGGGAGGAAACCAATTCCTTCAAGCTTAGGTAAGGTAATGAGCCCAATTTGACTTAGTACATAAATATACACGGCCTTAGCATAATTTTGGGATTCTTTGCCTTATTACTCACGGCACTTAGGGCTTATGTGTGATTAATTACAATTAATCACCTATTTTATGTTTAATTATTTAATTAAACATAATGCTTAATTACCAAAATTATTTCGGACGTAAACGGTACGTCGAAAATAGATTTCGGTAATCCCGACTGAACTTAATTAATTCCGAAAATAATAAGCGATAACATTATTATATCGGAATTAAACGTAATTTATACTGATAATATCTCGGGATATTACACAAGGGATGCGATAGACACCATCCAGAAGCATAAACGAGATAAAAAATCATCCATACCATGCACATGACTTAAAACAAATAAACGAATAAACGAAATCAACTACATGTTCCAGGCAGAGCCGATAATCTATGAAACCGAGGCTCTGATACCAATTGCTGGAACATGCCGACGAGGCGGTCCTTCCCACGGATCGATATCGGATACCAAACACGTACATACATGATTTCGAATAACCCTAGGCATGTTCCTACAGGACGAACAGAGAATTACCTTGAAAAGGAGGTTTGATTTGATCTGAGCGACCTTCTAGTATGTGTCCCGACCACACTTGGACGCTTGATGGACGACGATCCTCCAAACGGTTGAAAGAAGCAGACTGCCCTCGTCTTTCTCGAACCCTTCTCGTTACTCTCTCCACGATGGTGGCTGGAGTGTCTCACGAAATTGCTAGGGTTTAGAACGTGGGAGGTCCCCTCCTTTTATAGAGGTCCTTGGGCTAGACTAGGGATCTCTTAGAAGGTATAGGGTTTGGGCTCCTTACAGGCCCAAATTCTTATGTTCATCCCAGAACACATTTTGTCCTGTAAATATTAATTCATTCTACTAGAGAATTAATATTGCACTCTCGTCCTATCCCGAAATGAATCAGGGCTTCTATTAGACTCGATATAATTCCCCGCGTTTAAGATATCGCACGTCCATTAATTATTAAAGCTTCTGACTGCTTTAATTAATCAATATCTTTTATTCCTTAACTAGTACCACTCAACCTTATTATCGTACGGATTAAATCCACCTGCATGGTTTATACGATAATCCTCATGAGTTCCTCAAGGGGACGTCATCAACCTGGATGTCCAGGACACGGTACCCTAATGACAATAAATAGATATCATGCAGATAATGTTGTTACCCAAGATACAGAGCATATTGAACCAATACTTGGCTCTCACCCATGGTAAATCAAAGTAACAAACAAATATCCCACATATCTAAGTATCACAATTAGGGTTAAGAATTAGTAGAGTCACCAAGACCTAGGTTCTTCATGATAGTCAGAACAGAAGAACACGTCTCAACTATGATCCATCCAAAGCGACGTAGTGCACTAGTATAAACCAATAGCCAAGACAAGCTATATCCAGTTTATACTACAACCTAAACCGATAGTCATGTCCATAACTATCTCAGTTGTGAATACCATTTATATCTTATAAGGGACTGACAATGTAATCTTCTGTGTGACTACTAACACACCACATTGTCTACAATATAAGATAATTAGACATTTAGCATACAAGCAATCATAAAGAATGCAACAATGTGAAAAAATTTATTTCAATCGAATGGGAAATCGAATAAATACAATCCAAAAGCTCACATAAAAGTTTGCTTTACTGTAGACCCCAACAGCCACCACGCAGAACTCCGAACCCACCCACAGAGCGGAAACATACCGTAGTCGTAGGCCAATTTCTAAGATTGGTGGGACGACTACTAGCATTTGGGGAAGGAGGAGCATTATGAGTTGACATGAAAGTGGCTCAAGTAGATTCTGGAAGCCAAGTTTTACCGCGCCATTCTCGCGATAGAATAGTGCGAGAGTTATATTCCCTTCAGCAAGGGGCCGCTCGGTAGAGGAGTACGAGCACAACTGCATCGTAAGAGCGCGTTTGCTCGTCACTTCGTCCATACCGAGGAGAAGAAAGCAACTGTTTATTTTGGAATGACCTGCGGATCGTATTCAGATTCCAGTGGCCAACCATGGCTTCGAAAAACAAGTTTTAGCTATAAATCAACATTTTCGAAGGATAGATGATAGAAATTAAAGAAAAGCGTGATCATCGTACACACGGTTATAGAGATCGTGCGATGAGCCACATTGATAACAAATAAAGAGAGAGAGAGAGAGAAAGAGAGAGACCGCCCGAGATTTCTTGTCGAATCAGTGTTGAAAATGTTAAGAAGAATAATAAGTCGATAAATATCAGTACATAGGTAAGACAGATTTTCATTGTCTGAACTATGTACGCTCGAGTAAATTTCTAACTCTAGAGATTGTCTCACTTAAAACTGGCAAGATGCCTTTAAGCATGTATAAGAAGCGAGGGTTTCAGTGTATAAGAGTCGTAGGTCCGGATAGGTCCTGGAGGCTTGAAATAAAAGCCATAAGTCCGGGAAGAACCATGGAGGCTTGAAGCTGAACCATAGCACACATGTTCCCGTATGAGGTAATCTCTAGTAGTCAAAGAAGGAGAAGATTGAGTTTAACATAAACAAGATCAAGGATTGCACGTTAAATCACGTTTTGACACAACAACGACTTACTCGTCGTCTCAAAAAAGAAGCCCTCACCCACGGAAGATTCTGATACTATAAAAATGCACAAACAACAGTCCGTAGCAGCCACCAGTAGATCCAACAAAAGCCAAGTGGGAGATAGCAACAACCATAATTCAAGAAGAAGAACCAACCCCGCGCAGGGAAAAGTTGAAGATGGACTGTTTAGGAAGACTAAGACATATAAATTACGCGTTCATATACCGACAGGGAATTAGAGAACATGTCACTATCAACACCCAGAGAGTTAACCGTTGTTCACAATTGTGTGACATATTTTCATAAATATTACCGAGAAGACCACCTGACCGACATGTGGAAGCCAATTGACCAGGTGCCAGAATAAGACCAGTGTTAGCATAGACAACCAATGAGACGTCAAGAAGCTACGAGAACTGAAGCCCCAAATACGAATTGAGAAGTGTTAGACCAAGAGCGTCACTTTATAGTGCACCTGACGGTTCATAAAGAAAAGAAGAAGTGCACCCATTACTGAGAGCTAAGTAGACTCAAGGAGAAGAGTAAGTACTCACCTTCGAGAGTTGAAAAATTGTTGACCCAATGCGAGAAAATCACAAGTTCCAAGATTCACTTGAAGCTCGGACATCCTCCACCAGAAGTCGAGGGACCCGATGCCTCAAGATCAAAAAGCACATGAAAGATGAGGGGATGAAATCATCTCTAAGTATTGGTGGTGTTTTGACATCACTAGTTTTAGTTTAGGCTTTGAGAACAAGAAATTATGAAGAAACAGACAAGTAGTAAGCGTAAAGATAACTTGAGATAGTTATCTAGCAAGCAAAGTAGAAGTATCCTCAACAACAGAGAACAATATTCCAGTATTAAGCAGAGACATAGTGTAAAGAAGAGCAACTGTGGTAAAAGAAATAGAGAACAGAGAAGCCTTAATAGTAAGATTTTAGTACCCTTGGGTAAAGTTTACCCTTTTAAGCAGTGAGACACTCAGATTGTACTAAGAAGAAGATAGATCAAAGCACAACATGCGTGTATTAGCACATATCTAGATCACATACAAATATCCCGTGCGTTTATCCCGCTTTCGCCCTATTATTGGGCCGGAGCCACCGAGTGCGTGTCCGTGCACCGAGTCTGACCGAGCCGCGCCCCTGCGCTCTGCCCAACGCCCATGCGTCCATTCAACATACCAGTCAATGCATCGATTCCCTCAGCCGTGGCCCAAGCACGCCCCTGCGTCAGTGGTCGTTGCCCCATTTAAAGTCGTACATCGCAGTATAATAAGACTACTAATGTGAGACGTGGACGCAACCGTGTTAGTGATTGCAGGCGACTTTGACACCGCAAGTACATTGCACGCAGGTACCGCATGCAGGTGTTCCACACCTGTGGGCCCCGGGTAGTGGGTAAACCACATGTGGCATACCGCACAACATGTGTTGCCTCGTCAGTAGCCAAGTCACGATGAGTCGAACCACAACTGTTAGTTGCCCTCATCAGCTTTACAGATTGATGGATAATCAAAAAAGATGCTCAGAACGCTTAAAGGCTTTTGTTCTGAATTACAGATCCGTTTAGAAGAATAATTTTCCACTAAAGCAGTTAAAAGAAGAGGATTGACATGACATCGTACGTTTTAGTACGGACACGAGTGTGGATCGCTGACATACCAGAAAGAGATAACAAGAGAATGTTTTTCGGTTAATAGCAGATCTACAAACAAGGGAGTAGAAATCAGTGATCCACACAAAGATTTTTACAACCCTGAAGCGATGAAAGTCGGGTACAGGCCAGCCACAGAAAGACTTGTAGACCAGTGTGTACGGTAAGATGACCTGAGGGTCACAACCGCAGAGAAACTACAACATAGTTACCCCATCCATTTTCCATCTCATAGTCGAAATGGTGAGCTAAGCCTAACGTTTGGGGCTTTGTCGTTGAAATTTTCAGGAAATATTTAGTAAATTTCTCCACGCCTCGAGTTGGAGGAGTTGTACTCGAGCTCGAACACGTGGAAAACATAGATGAGACTCGCGTTGATCTGAGTTGACATGTGAGGTAGTACCTACGACCACCTTGTGGCGGAAGGTACGCTAGTTAGAGAGCCGAGGAGTAGGCCTCTTTAAGTCCAGGGAGTGTCGACATAGCTAGGGCGATACTGCTAAGAGAATAGATGAGCTTCTTTCGAAGTTTCAAAGTATAGTTTCTAAAAGTTTTGTCTTGGATTTTATCTAAGGCACATTGGGAATTTTGGCGAACCGCCATTGCAAACCAGTACCAGTGAGACTGGTTTATGACCGGAGCAGACCTATATAATATCCAGATAAAGACCCCCAGTTCTCGAACTTGGGTTAACGGTGTATAATAGTCAAAAGCTGGGTAAATTATGGAGACTTGAAATAAGAGTCACTAGTCTGGATTTACCTGGGGGCTTGAAGCCGGAGTTGCCATGACAAAGCAAAAATCACTAGTAAGAGGAAGACCGAATTCAGAGATAGATATCTAGATTTTCAGTTCTGATTAGTACTGTTGTACTTTATATTTTTCGGTTTCTAGTTTATAGTCGAGATCGACTTAGACTTAAGTTTAGCATTTTCGAGGACGGAAATATTTTAAGGAGAATAGATTGTAAGCCCCGGCCTAATTATTATATAATTAGCTCGACTTTATTTATCAAAATTAGTAATATTTTAATTATGCTGAGAATTATTAGTATTAATCGCATAATTTATTTAATTTCAAGTCTAAGCCGTAAGAAGAGCGTTCGATTTATTTATTAGGAAACGAGATAAAAATCCTAAGTCTAAGACTCGATTAGTTATTTTTATCGGGTATTAAAAAAGTGGGAAATTTATTTAATTCCCGAACAAGCCCAATTATTTTATTGGGCCCAACTATTTAATCGAGACATTTTAAATTCTAGCCGAATTTATTTTTATTAGTCGGCCCATTTGTAATTCGAGTAGTCGAACTAAATTGCGAGCCCAAGTAACATTTTAATTGTTCCGAGCCCAAGTCGACTAATAATTCCAGCTTGTTTTTAGAGGCCCAATGTGCAAGCCCAACAAGAGCATCAATCCCTAATCCTCTCTCACACTATATATAGATATATAACATATGTCTCATTTTTCTTCCGTTAGCAGCGGATAAGGAGAAGATAAAATAATAGAAACCCCCAACTCAATATTGTTCCTAAACTCAGCTATTAAAAAGAAAAAAAACGTAGAAATGATAGAGGGAGAGAGAAAACCATTCTTCTTCATACTTCTTCAGCACCATCATCAAGCTTCAAGCTTTGACCATCACCACTCAAATCCAGCCAGCCTTCCTATCTCCGGCGAGCCGCCGTTCTCCGATGACCCCGCGCTGGTGACCCGCAGCTCAAACCCTAAACCGAGCAGCTCATGACCACCACCTTTACGCAGCTTGTCACCATGACCACAACTCGCAGCTCGTCACCACGTCCACGCCGGCGACTTCGCCACTGTTTGCCACTCTCCTCGCACGACAAACCACCACACGCCAGATTTCAGGCCCTCACGCGTTGCCACCTCCAGACGAGTCACAACCACGCGCCATTGTCCCTGCCAGCTCCAGCTCGCCGACATCGTGAGTTCATTCCCCTACCAAGTCGTCCAGACGAGTTCACGCCGGAGAACACAGTCTCGACAGCTCTACACGCAGATTGCCGCTTCTTTTTCCAGTGAGTTCGAATGAGCACCCTTCCCAGCTCATTTCATGTCCATTACCAGCCATCTCCGGCGATCTCGGGCCAGCAACTTCACTTTCCGGTGACCTAGCATCACAACAACGTCCCCGCAGCGTCGTAAGCTCAATTTGCAGTCGTAGCTCCGTGTACCCGGTTCCCGAGCTCGACCACCACGAGCGAGCCCGAGCCTCGATCCATGCAAAACCGAACTATTAGCACCAGATCTGTAACTCTCACCTCAGAACTGGGTCTCTTAGCTTAGATCCGAGCTAACCCAAGCAAGATCCGAACCGATTGCTCCCTTTTTCTTCATTTCCCTAGCCCGATTCGCTCTTTTTTCGAACATTTTAAGGTATAGTTGCTAAAACTTGAATCAAATGGCTTAGATCTGATAATTATAATGAGATAAGAGATAAAAGATGATTGATTTGAGTGATTTTTAGAAAAATCGGGACATTTGAACTTAAAGTGATTTTTCGGGACTTTTGATATAGTCGTGATAAAATACCGAAATAAATATGATAAAATTCTCCCTGTTGACTTGAAGCCTAAGATGTAATCGGATTAATTTTTGGTGTCCATTTGATAGGCGAACGAGTGGTTCGAGTAAAATTGTCGGTCATAGAAATTTGAGTTGAATGTGATAGGTGTTGACTTTATACATGTTACGTAGATGATATGTTATGTTTCGTGATTTTTGGTGCCTGTTTACTATTTTTACCGGATTTGTTTAATATGTAGTCGATATGCTCGGATTTTTTGAAAAAAATGCTAAAGGCCCCAGAATGCGTTGAAATTCTATGAAAAATCTTATAAATGCTAAATGTGTTATGTTTAAAATTTCATAAATTTTAGAGACTATTTGATATGCCTAATAATTTGGGGCTTTAGCTGCTTTTATTAAAAATAGTGATATTATGCCGGTTGAGAATTAGCTGCAGTTGTTGGGCCTAAAATCACTAGAAATCACATTGAACTTAGAGTTTGAGTTTTGACTTGAACCGAGATAGATAGCCAGTTGAGTAGAGAATCCCAGTTTGACCTTTTCCCGGTCAGACCGAATGAACTCTAGATCCGAGTAGAAAAGTTGTGCGTCGGCTGATGCCGTGTCCGTGCTATGTACCAAGACCACGGTTAAGTCGAGTTGCACCCAGTGAGACGAGCAACCAGCTGGCTCAGACCAAGTTGCCGGTCCAGTTCAGTCGAATCGGTCTGGATAGTCTGGGCGATTCGAGAATAGCAGTTCGGAATACCGGTTTAAGCATGAACCGAGATTCAGTATTTTTATGAACCCAGTCAGATAAGTCAGATCAGAATAAGCTAGATCGGAAAAAAAAAGTTAAGCAGACCAGACTTAGAATTATTTCAGAGAATTCTAGAATGCCTCAAAGTCAACAAATCCTTCCAAAATAGCTCAAGTCCTCTAAATTCAGATCAAATGATTTTATAATCGAGCGAGAGAACCTAGTAAGATAATATAATAATAAAAATCAAGTTTTCAGTTTGAACTTAGTACTTACTACATTTTGCTCAAATATTGATGTAGCTTAAGGAGAGTCGAGCTTCCGACAACTACCAGTCAGTCAGCACTTGCCTAGCAGTAGCAGCTTATCAGGTGGGGGTCACGTAGTGGTTATACATCGTCTTTAATTTTCGTACCATGTCCGAGGTATGTATGAGAAATAGTTAGTTCACCATTGAGGGAGGCCGTGGCGGGCCTTAAAGATCCCCCGTGGTTCTGAAGGAGGCCTTAATTGGCCTTAATGATCCCTCGGAGTGTGAACATGATTGGCTTTTAAGCCCCAGGGTCTTCATGACCACCAGATGCCCCAGTTACAGTTTCAGTTCAGATTAGTTCTTATATAGTTAAAGTCATGATATTGTTATTAACAATGTTGTATAATTAAGTACTGGTCTTTGCGGAGCATAGTGGTTTTGCTCACGCCCCCATTACGTTTTTTAGGTGACGGAGCGGCGCGTGGCCCGTGAGTGGCAGTGGCGCGTGGTCATTAGCAGTCTTTTTGTAACGCATTTACATGTCATTCATATGAACATGTATTATTATTACTATGCGTAGACATATTATGTTTAAGTTTCCGCACATCTCAAACTTAGTTTGTATTATGAGATTATCAGACTTATGCATGTATAATGCCTTTATCTCCGTGGTACCTTTATATAACGGATTTGAGTAGGTTGCATGTATTTATTTACGTCTGCATGAGAAAGAGTTAAGTTAGTAGCATCCCGCAGTTAGTATGAGTATTGTTGAAAATAAATTTAAAGAGTTTTTCGAAAATAAAAAGCAAAAAATTTACTCTGATTTTTTTTTATAAATTCTTGAATAATTAGGAGGGGTGTTACACAATCATTGTTAAGGTGTTTGTAGACGGATACGCACGGACCCAGGTCAACAAATGTACGGGCGACGGTGGCAGTAGGCACACGCCAACGGAGGAGACCTGATGGCGACTTTCTCAATGATGACTTGTTCAAGACGAAAAGTGAGAGTCACGGAGAAAAATGAAATTCCAAGTCCTGAATCGGAAGACCCAGTTCAATAAGGACAAGACTGCTTTTTCCGAAAGATTAGAGAATGATTAAAATGGCCATGATAGTTGGATCATAGTTTCTCGTTTATTATTGCCTATTAATCATGCTTGTCCTTATGTGATTTAATTGCTTTATGTGCAAATTGAATTATTAGGAGCATGTTTAGGAAAATCCCTTCAAACTAAAAATTATATTAAGTGTGTAATGGATTGAAATAAATAACATCCAAGGCCTCCATTATAGGTTTGTCAGTGAAGTGATTTAAATCAAGCCCAAAGGACATTTTATTTCACAGTTTACAAGGATGAATCTCCTTCGGGATGGTTATAGTAAGATATTTCAAAAGCGTACGGGTCACCCAAAGGTGGACGTATAATTTTGGTAGTAAACTTAGGACCAATTAATTGGTTACGCTTAAAGTGCAAATAATTACGATATTCCCAAAGGAAAAGGTCATTTTTATTCTTTCATAAGTTAATTGCACTGGCCAAAAGTTTGACCGACTATTAGTTAAGTATTGCTTGGCAGTACGTTAAGCTAATGGGATTTATCCCTTCTCTTGCGACGGTTTGAACCGTAGACGTCCACACTCCGTGACCTGCAGGGATTTGGTGTTTTGAGGTTCCGGTGAATTCTATTCAAATGTTGTTTTGAAGGGATCAATGTTTGATGATTAAATAAAACTTGACTGAGTAAAGACTATGTTTGCATGATCCCAGGAATTCAAAGTTTCTTTTCAATCCATTGTTCGTAATACTCAAAGATAATTTACTTGTTCAAACATGATTAGAAATAGAACTTGGATAATGTCTTGTTTTGCCGAAGAATACAAGCCGAATGGCGTGTGTATCTAGTCTAAGAGAAATAGACATAGGAAGATGAATTGTCCTATCCTTGATACAAGAAAGGTAAATTTTATTCACTGGGAAGTCGAAAAATTTTAAGTGGTGTTATTTATCAGTGCCTGGTATATAGATACGTAACCACTAATTATGTAAAAAGGTTTCTGTGAACCAATCAACATGTGAAGGTTGAATTACCATCTAGAATGGGCTAGCTACGAAAGTAGCAACTAATACAGTGGGAGTTATTTTTGGTTATTGAGTAATTGTCTTTTCGTGCCAAGTTTTTAGAAACAACTCATGTACAGTTTCTAAATTATGTATGGATGAAAACGTGATGTTTTATCCATTTGGTACGTGGGTAGTCAATATGCTCAGTGAACCAATATGTCTTACAGGACAATAGATGAAATAAGTAACACGTCGACTAGAACCAATAAGAAGAAAGGTCCTTCAATAAATGAATCATTACATTAATTTGGCATATAGTGTTTGTGTTTTTAGATTTAGTAGAATTCAAAGGTGGATAGCCATTGAACTATGGGTTTTTTGGAAATGGATGAAACTATCAGACCTATGAATTATACTTGACAGCTAAAATCACATAAAAGACCTTTTGAAGGTCGAGGGTTAGAAGCCAAATAAATGCTAAGGTTGGTTCATCCGATTTGTGAAGTTCTATAATTTTAGGACAAAAGGTAGTTTTGAATATTTTTCTTCTAATAATTTTGTTCAAGACAGGGTACATTAAGTGACATTCCATAAGCTTAAGTACTTCGAGGGAGTACAGTGGCAGTTATGAAAAGATGTCGAGATTAATGTATCGGTGGCATTACGATTAAGATCGTAGTGACTAATACCTTTTGGAAAATTATAGAAATACTTATTGAATGTTGAGACTGGATCGCAGTGTGTTTCACCTTGTTCATCAGAACAGGACGGTGCAACAGACCGAAGTAAAATGCCTCTCTAGAAGATTGGTTATGTCAATGATGAGTTATTCGAAATTTCGCTTTTTCGTATTGGAGTTGTGCAAATAGCAGGATAAGTTCTAAACATAATCCTATCTAAGTTTAGTAGTCATTACTTTAAATGAATTGTTGGCAAGACTTAGGCCTTGTCAGGAACATATTCAAATTCAGAGCTCTTCAGCATACGTGCTGGAAAGTTGATACTAATAGGATTGGAAAAGATGTTCGGAAATTAGACTATTTGTGGGATACTTCATAGTAACGAGAAATGAGTGGATTATTATAGTAGTAAAAGTCAGAATGTGTTTGTTAGCTCGAATGTCTGATTTTTAGAGAAATACTAAGTAATAAATCACTAAGTTCATTTGTAGAATTTTTTTAAGGAAAGATAAAGGTAAAAGTTCAACTTTTGTTACCAAGTGTACAAATGTGATACCACAAGGAAAAACTGCAACACGTATTTTGTGCTATACACCTTTGCAGAAGGAACCTCGTTGTAGTGGGAGGGTTGCAAGGCAACTCCATTCGTGATAATAAGAGTGTCGTTGGAGTCAGTCTGTGTTAATCACAAGTTCATGGAATTCATGTTTTGAGAAAGTCTCAGACTTAATCTTTAGTAAACGTGAATCTATCCCTAGTTATACAATGAGGAGATCCAAGACAAGGATGCAGAAACTTGGCAAAGTTTTAATGATTTCTGATTTAGGGTCATGAACTCTTTTCAGATCTGGGTTCTTATAGAATTACCAAGTAGCAAACTTGCTATTGGGCAAAATCTATAAGTGAAGACTTTAGTATAAGGCTTTTTGTGAAATGGTGAACTAAGAAAGAATGAGATCTATTATGAGTTAATTATTTCATCGGTTGCCGAATTTAAAGCTGATGCCATTCATATGAGTTATGAGTTAGACAAAGTGGATGTCAAGACATTTTCCTTAATTGGGAGTCTTGTAGGAATATCCATGGAGCAGCACCCAGAAGTGTTCATTGGAAAAGGGCTAAGAGCATCTAGTCAGTAGGCTGACATGGTCTATTTATAGACTGTGGTGGGCCGATCATTTAGAAGATAAGTTTGAATCGTGGATTTGATCATTAACCAAATGAGCATTGTGTGTGGCGCAATGAAAGCGTGGTGGTATTTTTGTACTATGAGTAGACAATTTCTTGATCACTGGAGACAATGAGAAAATGTTGACAGAAGCAATGGTATGGTTATCCAAGTAGTGGTACATGAAAGATTCGGAATCAACAGATATTCTTGAGATTGAGAATCACAAGAAAGATATGTTGCGATTATCCCAATTTTCATGTCCAAACTATTGTAAGTCTATATTTGGATGATATATGGCAGTCCTTATGCATGGCAATTGGAAGCCTAGTATATGCAATAAATGAGACCTGATATTTATTACTGAGAGTTTAGTTGGTAAATATCTACGTAATCCTTGATGGAAGAAATGGTTCATGGTAGAACATATGATCAAGCGCCATAAAAGGGCTAAGGATAATATGTAGGGTTACCAAACGAACCATAAGCAGACTATGGATTACAAAGGATTCTGATTTCTAATCAGACATGAACAAAAAGTAAAAACCACCTTATGGTTTGTGTTCACTTGTGAGAGCCAAGCAGATTAGAGAGAATGTCAAGCGGGAATACATTGACGGATTCCACTATGAACTCAGTACGTCCCTTCCCAAATGGCGAGCGACGTAGAGATTGGATTTGCCATTGAACTAAAAATGTAAAACCTCGTCTAGCCAGGTCAGGCCATAATTTGATTGTGATGACAGTTGGTGCAGTTACAGACAGAGAGGAATCACTAGTTCATAAAGCAAGTGACACATAGAGCAAGTACGCCCGTTGCAAAGGACTACGACAGGGTGGATGTTTGTCGCCTAGTTACATTGGTAGACAACCAGGTAAATCCTTTTAGGATTGGCTTTCCAGCGAAAGAGGATGATGGCCATGTTAAAGGATTGGAAGTCGGATGTATGGCAGAAAGGACAACAATTCTTTGAGAATTGAGATTGAAAGAGAATCGTGGTTAGCAATAGCTATGAACTTATTAAGCATAAGTGGGAGATTGTTAGAGGTATGCTGTAAAAGCTCGGTTTTGTAGATTCTATCAATTCCATTTTGATCTGGTCATCATGTTTCAGTGAAAGTACATATGCTTGCAGTTTATTTATTTATGCAATCATACTCCTTGTCTTACATTGAGATAGTGTGGTTCGAAGTGTTTCGAACAAAAAGATCACCTATCGGTTCATTGAAAGACTAAACTATTCGTTCACAGTTGTAACACCCCACTTTGATTTTAAAGAAATTCCGGACTTTCCAAAAACCAGTATAAAATTTTTCTAACTCATTTACGAAAACATGGGCGTTATACAACATTTAACATCAACCAAGTCGTATATGGTTGTTCACATGGTTTTCATTAACCTTTTTAAAATTCAATCCACATGATTATTAGCTAAACCACATAGCATGCATAACCGAAAACACATGATATTCAACAAATAACTCTCATACGAATATAAAACAAAGGGTCCAAAAATCCCGACACGGACAAGTTTTGAAAATAGTTCAACACGTCTCAAAGGACCACACTTTATTCATAATGGAAGCGAAATCATAAACACATAAATCATGACCAACCCACTCGTCTTTTTCTCCGTCATTCGGCACCTGCTTAACCTGCATCCGCGAAGAGCAGGTGGGAGTGAGCACAAAATGAACGTAGTGCTCACTACTATGCACATAAGTAACACATGTCAATTGGTATGCACATCTATCGCTAGCCGTAGAACGGGGATTCATTACCCGAAGGCGGAAGTACATGCCACGCTACGGACACGGCCTTCTATATGGGCTTACGTACCTCGCAAGGGCACGGCCATATCAGGACTTAAGGAGACTTGCCTCACAAGGGCGACCGTATTACATCGACGAGGACAACCGTACAGACGGCCGTAACAGCTCACATCGATAGGCTATATATTTCATATTCATACATAGATCATACCCATAAGCAAAACAATTATCATTCATGCATAGACAATTTTAGATTAGAACCCACCTGCTATAGCGACGGAGAAAATGGCACACAAACGGGTGTAGGCAGCGAGCACGGCTCGTCAGACACCTACAACAATTATATACTAAGATCAACACCTGCTTGACCTTAGAGAACAATCACAAGCATATATTGGTCAAACTTGATTCAACCAATTAGTTCATGAAGTTCCATGGATATTGGAACACTTGGATCCTACATCTAGACTTGACCAAAAATGGATAATAATAACACATGTAGTCCTAGCACGTAAAATAAAGTCAAACAGGTCAAAGGCACACATAAGGGTTCGGGAAAAATTATAAGGAGAGCTTGGGTCGGGCCCCGGGCTGCTCGCTGGCATGGTCGTGCACGGCTGGGAGTTGCTGGGATGCGCACGAGCGCTGTGATGCGGAAGTGGCTAGGCAGCTCAAGAATGCCGCGAGTCACGCTTACCACGCACGCAAGAGGATAGAACGAGAAGCAGCCGAAGTGCGCGCACTAGAGCATAGTGCGCGCGAATCAAGCATAGATGTCCAGCGCACGGATGCACGGGTGATAGGCGCGACGGCCACGGGCGAGAGAGTGCAGGCCTGCGCTAACGCGGACACATGGTGTGCACGGGCACTGGGCGAGACGAGTCCGAG
>CACSLK010020793.1:2022-15527 GCA_902706635.1 Striga hermonthica | reverse complement strand
TTATCCACATCAAATTATGGTGCCGTGTTCGAAAACAACTCTTTCCGGAGACATTGCTTACATTTTTCGTACTTGGCACCATTTAGCCTTATTTTTCTCAAATTTTTTTAAACGTGTACAATTTTGTATTGAAACACGATGGGGCGATAAATATATATTATCCACATCAAATAAGGGTGTCGTGTTAGAAAACAAGTCTTTCCGGAGACGTTGCGTACATTTTTGTACTTGCACTTATTTACCCTTATTTTCCTCGACTTTTTTAAACGTGTACGATTTTGCTTCAAAACACGATGGGGTGATAAATATATGTTATCCACATCAAATAATGGTGTCGTGGTCGAAAAAAAGTCTTTCCGGAGACGTTGCGCACATTTTCTTACTTGCCCCCATTTACCCTTATTTTTCTCGACTTTTTTAAACGTGTACGATTTTCCTTCAAAAACGATCGGGCGATAAATATATGTTATCCACATCAAATAATGGTGCCGTGTTCGAAAACAAGTCTTTTTAGAGACGCGTACATTTTCGTACTTGCACCTATTTACCCTTATTTTCCTCGACTTTTTTAAATGTGTACGATTTTGCTTCAAAACACGATAGGACGATAAATATATCTTATCCAGTACAAATAATGGTGCCGTGTTCGAAAACATGTATTTCTGGAGACGTTGCGTACATTTTCGTACTTGCCTGTATTTACCCTTATTTTCCTCGAGTTTCTTAAATGTGTACGATATTGCTTCAAAACACGATGGGGCGATAAATATATGTTATCCACATCAAATAATGGTGTCGTGTTCGAAAACAAGTCTTTCTGGAGACGTTGCGTACATTTTCGTACTTTCCCTTATTTACCATTATTTTCCTCGACTTTTTAAACGTGTACGATTTTGCTTCAAAACATGATGGGGCGATAAATATATGTTATCCACATCAAATAATGGTGTCGTGTTAAAAAACAAGTCTTTCCAGAGACATTGCGTACATTTTTGTATTTTGCCCCTATTTACCCTTATTTTTCTCGACTTTTTTAAACATGTACGATTTTGCTTCCAAACAGGATAGGGCGATAAATATATATGTTATCCACATCAAATAATAGTGACGTGTACGAAAACCAGTCTTTCTGGATACGTTGCGTACATTTTCGTACTTGCCCCTATGTACCCTTATTTTCCTCGACTTTTTAAACGTGTACGGATTTGCTTCAAAACACGATGGGGCGATAAATATATGTTATCCACATCAAATAATGGTGCCGTGTTCGAAAACAAGTCTTTCCGGAGACGTTGCGTGCATTTTTGTACTTGCCCCCATTTACCCTTATTTTCCTCGACTTTTTTAAATGTGTACAATTTTGTTTCGAAACTCCATCGGGCGATAAATATAAATTATCCACATCAAATAATGGTGACGTGTTCGAAAACAATTCTTTCCGAAGACGTTGCGTACATTTTTGTGCTTGCCCCTATTTACCCTTATTTTCCTCGACTTTTTTAAACGTGTACGATTTTGATTCAAAACACGATAGGGTGATAATTATATGTTATCCACATCAAATAATGGTGTCGTGTTCGAAAACAACTCTTTCCGGAGGCGTTGCTTACATTTCGTACGTGCCCCCATTTACCCTTATGTTCCTCAACTTTTTTTAACATGTACGATTTTTCTTCTAAACACGATGGAGCGATAAATATATGTAATCCACATCAAATAATGGTGTCGTGTTCGAAAAAAAGTCTTTCCGGAGACGTTGCGCACATTTTCTTACTTGCCCCCATTTACCCTTATTTTCCTCAACTTTTTTAAACGTGTACGATTTTTCTTCAAAACACGATGGGTATGTTATCCACATCAAATAATGGTGCCGTGTTCGAAAACAAGCCTTTCCGGAGACGTTGCGTACATTTTCGTACTTGCCCCTATTTACCCTTATTTTCCTCGACTTTTTTAAACGTGTACGATTTTGCCACAGAACACGATGGGGCGATAAATATATGTTATCCACATCAAATAATGGTGCCGTGTTCGAAAACAAGTCTTTCCGGAGACGTTGCGTACATTTTCATACTTTCCTTTATTTACCATTATTTTCCTCGACTTTTTAAACGTGTACGATTTTGCTTCAAAACACGATGGGGCGATAAATATATGTTATCCACATTAAATAATGGTGTCGTGTTAAAAAAACAAGTCTTTCCAGAGATGTTGCGTACATTTTTGTATTTTGCCCCTATTTACCCTTATTTTTCTCGACTTTTTTAAACATGTACGATTTTGCTTCCAAACAGGATAGGGCGATTAATATATATATGTTATCCACATCAAATAATAGTGACGTGTTCGAAAACCAGTCTTTCCAGAGATGTTGCGTACATTTTCGTACTTGCCCCTATGTACCCTTATTTTTCTCGACTTTTTAAACGTGTGCGGATTTGCTTCAAAACATGATGGGGCGATAAATATATGTTATCCACATCAAATAATGGTGCCGTGTTCGAAAACAAGTCTTTCCAGAGACGTTGCATGCATTTTCGTACTTGCCCCCATTTACCCTTATTTTCCTCGACTTTTTTAAACGTGTACAATTTTTTTTCGATACTTCATCGGGCGATAGATATAAATTATCCACATCAAATAATGGTCTCGTGTTCGAAACCAATTCTTTCAAGAGACGTTGCGTACATTTTTGTGCTTGCCCCTATTTACCCATATTTTCCTCGACTTTTTTAAACGTGTACGATTTTGCTTCAAAACACGATAGGGAGATAAATATATGTTATCCACATCAAATAATGGTGCCGTGTTCGAAAATAACTCTTTCCGGAGACACTGCTTACATTTTCCGTACTTGGCACCATTTACCCTTATTTTTCTCGACTTTTTTAAACGTGTACAATTTTGTATTGAAACACGATGGGGTGATAAATATATATTATCCACATCAAATAAGGGTGTCGTGTTAGAAAACAAGTCTTTCCGGAGACGTTGCGTACATTTTCGTACTTCCCCCTAGTCACCCTTATTTTCCTCGACTTCTTTAAACATGTACGATTTTTCTTCAAAACACGATCGGGCGATAAATATATATTATCCACATCAAATAATGGTGTCGTGGTCGAAAACAAGTCTTTCCGGAGACGTTGCGCACATTTTCGTAATTGCCCCTATTTACCATTATTTTTCTCGACTTTTTTAAATGTGTACGATTTTGCTTCAAAACACGATTGGGCGATAAATATATGTTATCCACAACAAATAATGGTGCCGTGTTCGAAAACAAGTATTTCTGGAGACGTTGCGTACATTTTCGTACTTGCCTCTATTTACCCTTATTTTTCTCAAATTTTTTAAATGTGTACAATATTGCTTCAAAACACGATGGGGCGATAAATATATGTTATCCACATGAAATAATGGTGCCGAGTTCGAAAACAAGTCTTTCCGGAGACGTTGCGTACATTTTCGTACTTGCCCCTGTTTACCATTATTTTTCTCGACTTTTTAAACGTGTACGATTTTGCTTCAAAACACGATGGGGCGATAAATATATGTTATCCACATCAAATAATGGTGTCGTGTTCGAAAACAAGTCTTTCCGGAGACGCTGCGTACATTTTTGTATTTTGCCCCTATTTACCCTTATTTTTCTCGACTTTTTTAAACGTGTACGATTTTGATTCCAATCAGGATAGGGCGATAAATATATATGTTATTCACATCAAATAATAGTGACGTGTTCGAAAACCAATCTTTTCGGATACGTTGCGTACATTGCCCCTATGTACCCTTATTTTCCTTGACTTTTTAAACGTGTACAGATTTGCTTCAAAACACGATATGGCGAATAATATATGTTATCCACATCAAATAATGGTGCCGTGTTCTAAAACAAGTCTTTCCGGAGACGTTGCGTGCATTTTCGTACTTGCCCCCATTTACCCTTATTTTCCTCGACTTTTTTAAATGTGTACAATTTTGTTTCGAAACTCCATTGGGCGATAAATATAAATTATCCACATCAAATAATGGTGTCGTGTTCGAAAACAATTCTTTCCGGAGACGTTGCGTACATTTTTTTGCTTGCCCCTATTTACCCTTATTTTCCTCAACTTTTTTAAACGTGTACGATTTTGCTTCAAAACACGATAGGGAGATAAATATATGTTATCCACATCAAATAATGGTGCCGTGTTCGAAAACAACTCTTTCCGGAGACGTTGCTTAAAATTTTCGTACTTGCCACCATTTACCCTTATTTTTCTCGACTTTTTTAAACGTGTACAATTTTGTTTTGAAATACGATGGGGCGATAAATATATATTATCCACATCAAATAAGGGTGTCGTGTTAGAAAACAAGTCTTTCCGGAGACGTTGCATACATTTTCGTACTTGCCCCTACTCACCCTTATTTTCCTCGACTTTTTTAAACGTGTATGATTTTGCTTCGAAACGCAATGGGGCGATAAATATATGTTATCCACATCAAATAATGGTGTCGTGGTCGAAAATAAGTCTTTCCGGAGACGTTGCGCAGATTTTCGTACTTGCCCCCATTTACGCTTATTTTTCTCGACTTTTTTAAACGTGTACGATTTTCCTTCAAAACACGATCGGGCGATAAATATATGTTATCCACATCAAATAATGGTGTCGTGTTCGAAAACAAGTCTTTTCGGAGACGTTGCGTACATTTTCGTACTTGCCCCTATTTACCCTTATTTTCCTCGACTATTTTAAACGTGTACGATTTTGCTTCAAAACACGATAGGGCGATAAATATATGTTATCCACAACAAATAATGATGCCATGTTCGAAAACAAGTATTTCCGGAGACGTTGCGTACATTTTCGTACTTGCCTCTATTTACCCTTGTTTTCCTCGAATTTTTTAAATGTGTACGATATTGCTTCAAAACACGATGGGGCGATAAATATATGTTATCCACATCAAATAATGGTGCCGTGTTCGAAAACAAGTCTTTCCGGAGACGTTGCGTACATTTTCGTACTTGCCCCTATTTACCATTATTTTCCTCGACTTTTTAAACGTGTACGATTTTGCTTCAAAACACGATGGGGCGATAAATATATGTTATCCACATCAAATAATGGTGTCGGGTTTGAAAACAAGTCTTTCCGGAGACGCTGCGTACATTTTTGTATTTTGCCCCTATTTACCCTTATTTTTCTCGACTTTTTTAAACGTGTACGATTTTGCTTCCAAACAGAATAGGGCGATAAATATATATGTTATCCACATCAAATAATAGTGACGTGTTTGAAAACCAGTCTTTTCGGATACGTTGCGTACATTTTCGTACTTTCCCCTATGTACCCTTATTTTCCTCGACTTTTTTAACGTGTACAGATTTGCTTCAAAACATGATGGGGCGATAAATATATGTTATCCACATCAAATAATGGTGCCGTGTCCAAAAACAAGTCTTTCCAGAGACGTTGCATGCATTTTCGTACTTGCCCCCATTTACCCTTATTTTCCTCGACTTTTTTAAATGTGTACAATTTTGTTTCGAAACTCCATCGGGCGATAGATATAAATTATCCACATCAAATAATGGTGCCGTGTTCGAAACTAATTCTTTCCGGAGACGTTGCGTACATTTTTGTGCTTGCCCCTATTTACCCATATTTTCCTCGACATTTTTAAACGTGTACGATTTTGCTTCAAAACACGATAGGGAGATAAATATATGTTATCCACATCAAATAATGGTGTCGTGTTCGAAAACAACTCTTTCCAGAGACATTGCTTACATTTTTCGTACTTGACACCATTTTCCCTTATTTTTCTCGACTTTTTTAAACGTGTACAATTTTGTATTGAAACACGATGGGGCGATAAATATATATTATCCACATCAAATAAGGGTGTCGTGTTAGAAAATAAGTCTTTCCGGAGACGTTGCGTACATTTCGTACTTGCACCTATTTACCCTTATTTTCCTCGACTTTTTTAAACGTGTACGATTTTGCTTCAAAACGCGATGGGGCGATAAATATATGTTATCCACATCAAATAATGGTGCTGTGGTCGAAAACAAGTCTTTCCGGAGATATTGCGCACATTTTCATACTTGCCCCCATTTACCCTTATTTTTCTCGACTTTTTTAAACGTGTACGATTTTCCTTCAAAACACGATCGGGCGATAAATATATGTTATCCACATCAAATAACGGTGCCGTGTTCGAATACAAGTGTTTTCGGAGACGTTGCGTACATTTTCGTAATTGCCCCTATTTACCCTTATTTTCCTCGACTTTTTTAAATGTGTACGATTTTGCTTCAAAATGCGATTGGGCGATAAATATATGTTATCCACAACAAATAATGGTGCCGTGTTCGAAAACAAGTATTTCCGGAGACGTTGCGTACATTTTCGTACTTGCCTCTATTTACCCTTATTTTCTTCGAATTTTTTAAATGTGTACGATATTGCTTCAAAACTCGATGGGGCGATAAATATATGTTATCCACATCAAATAATGGTGCCGTGTTCGAAAACAAGTCTTTCCGGAGACGTTGCGTACATTTTCGTACTTGCCCCTATTTACCATTATTTTCCTCGACTTTTTAAACGTGTACGATTTTGCTTCAAAACACGATGGGGCGATAAATATATGTTATCCACATCAAATAATGGTGTCGTGTTTGAAAACAAGTCTTTTCGGAGACGCTGCGTACATTTTTGTATTTTGCCCCTATTTACCCTTATTTTTCTCGACTTTTTTAAACGTGTACGATTTTGCTTCCAAACAGGATAGGGCGATAAATATATATGTTATCCACATCAAATAATAGTGACGTGTTCGAAAACCAATCTTTTCGGATACGTTGCGTACATTTTCGTACTTGCCCCTATGTACCCTTATTTTCCTTGACTTTTTAAACGTGTACGGATTTTCTCAAAACACGGTGAGGCGAATAATATATGTTATCCACATCAAATAATGGTGCCGTGTTCGAAAACAAGCCTTTCCGGAGACGTTGCGTGCATTTTCGTACTTGCCCCCATTTATCCTTATTTTCCTCGACTTTTTTAAACGTGTACAATTTTGTTTCGAAACTCCATCGGGCGATAAATATAAATTATCCACATCAAATAATGGTGTCGTGTTCAAAAACAATTCATTCCGGAGACGTTGCGTACATTTTTTTGCTTGCCCCTATTTACCCTTATTTTCCTCGACTTTTTTAAACGTGTACGATTTTGCTTCAAAACACGATAGGGAGATAAATATATGTTATCCACATCAAATAATGGTGCCGTGTTCGAAAACAACTCTTTCCGGAGACGTTGCTTACATTTTTCGTACTTGCCACCATTTACCCATATTTTTCTCGACTTTTTTAAACGTGTACAATTTTGTTTTGAAACACGATGGGGCGATAAATATATATTATCCACATCAAATAAGGGTGTCGTGTTAGAAAACAAGTCTTTCCGGAGACGTTGCGTACATTTTCGTACTTGCCCCTACTCACCCTTATTTTCCTCGACTTTTTTAAACGTGTATGATTTTGCTTCAAAACGCAACGGGGCGATAAATATATGTTATCCACATCAAATAATGGTGTCGTGGTCGAAAAAAAGTCTTTCCGGAGACGTTGCACAGATTTTCGTACTTACCCCCATTTACGCTTATTTTTCTCGACTTTTTTAAACGTGTACGATTTTCCTTCAAAACACGATCGGGTGATAAATATATGTTATCCACATCAAATAATGGTGCCGTGTTCGAAAACAAGTCTTTTCAGAGACGTTGCGTACATTTTCGTACTTGCCCCTATTTACCCTTATTTTCCTCGACGATTTTAAACGTGTACGATTTTGCTTCAAAACACGATAGGGCGATAAATATATGTTATCCACAACAAATAATGGTGCCGTGTTCGAAAACAAGTATTTTCGGAGACGTTGCGTGCATTTTCGTACTTGCCTCTATTTACCCTTATTTTCCTCGAATTTTTTAAATGTGTACGATATTGCTTCAAAACACGATGGGGCGATAAATATATGTTATCCACATCAAATAATGGTGCCCTGTTCGAAAACAAGTCTTTCCGGAGACGTTGCGTACATTTTCGTACTTGCCCCTATTTACCATTATTTTCCTCGACTTTTTAAACGTGTACGATTTTGCTTCAAAACACGATGGGGCGATAAATATATGTTATCCACATCAAATAATGGTGTCGAGTTCGAAAACAAGTCTTTCGGAAGACGCTGCGTACATTTTTGTATTTTTCCCCTATTTACCCTTATTTTTCTCGACTTTTTTAAACGTGTACAATTTTGCTTCCAAACAGAATAGGGCGATAAATATATATGTTATCCACATCAAATAATAGTGACGTGTTTGAAAACCAGTCTTTTCGGATACGTTGCGTACATTTTCGTACTTGCCCCTATGTACCCTTATTTTCCTCGACTTTTTAAACGTGTACGGATTTGCTTCAAAACATGATGGGGCGATAAATATATGTTATCCACATCAAATAATGGTGTCGTGTTCGAAAACAAGTCTTTCCAGAGACGTTGCATGCATTTTCGTACTTGCCCCATTTACCCTTATTTTCCTCGACTTTTTTAAACGTGTACAATTTTGTTTCGAAACTCCATCGGGCAATAGATATAAATTATCCACATCAAATTATGGTGTCGTGTTTGAAACCAATTCTTTCCGGAGACATTGCGTACATTTTTGTGCTTGCCCCTATTTACCCATATTTTCCTCGAATTTTTTAAACGTGTACGATTTTGCTTCAAAACACGATAGGGAGATAAATATATGTTATCCACATCAAATAATGGTGCCGTGTTTGAAAACAACTCTTTCCAGAGACATTGCTTACATTTTTCGTACTTGGCACCATTTCCCCTTATTTTTCTCGACTTTTTTAAACGTGTACAATTTTGTATTGAAACACGATGGGGCGATAAATATATTATCCACATCAAATAGCGGTGTCGTGTTAGAAAACAAGTCTTTCCAGAGACGTTGCGTACATTTTCGTACTTGCACCTATTTACTCTTATTTTCCTCGACTTTTTTAAACGTGTACGATTTTGCTTCAAAACGCGATGGGGCGATAAATATATGTTATCCACATCAAATAATGGTGTCGTGGTCGAAAACAAGTCTTTCCGGAGACGTTGCGCACATTTTCTTACTTGCCCCCATTTACCCTTATTTTTCTCGACTTTTTTAAACGTGTACGATTTTCCTTCAAAAACGATCGGGCGATAAATATATGTTATCCACATCAAATAATGGTGTCGTGTTCGAAAACAAGTCTTTTCGGAGACGTTGCGTACATTTTCGTACTTGCACCCATTTACCCTTATTTTCCTCGACTTTTTTAAACGTGTACGATTTTGCTTCAAAACACGATAGGACGATAAATATATGTTATCCACAACAAATAATGGTGCCGTGTTCGAAAACAAGTAATTTATGGAGAACATTGCGTACATTTTCGTACTTGCCTCTATTTACCCTTATTTTCCTCGAGTTTCTTAAATGTGTACGATATTGCTTGAAAACACGATGGGGCGATAAATATATGTTATCCACATCAAATAATGGTGTCGTGTTCGAAAACAAGTCTTTTCGGAGACGTTGCGTACATTTTCGTACTTTCCCTTATTTACCATTATTTTCCTCGACTTTTTAAACGTGTACGATTTTGCTTCAAAACACGATGGGGCGATAAATATATGTTATCCATATCAAATAATGGTGTCGTGTTAAAAAACAAGTCTTTCCAGAGACGTTGCGTACATTTTTGTATTTTGCCCCTATTTACCCTTATTTTTCTCAACTTTTTTAAACATGTACGATATTACTTCCAAACAGGGTAAGGCGATAAATATATATGTTATCCACATCAAATAATAGTGACGTGTTCGAAAACCAGTCTTTCTGGATACGTTGCGTACATTTTCGTACTTGCCCCTATGTACCCTTATTTTCCTCGACTTTTTAAACGTGTACGGATTTGCTTCAAAACACGATGTGGCAATAAATATATGTTATCCACATCAAATAATGGTGCCGTGTTCGAAAACAAGTCTTTCCGGAAACGTTGCGTGCATTTTTGTGCTTGCCCCTATTTACCCTTATTTTCCTCGACTTTTTTAAACGTGTACAATTTTTTTTTCGAAACTCCATCGGGCAATAAATATAAATTATCCACATCAAATAATGGTGACGTGTTCGAAAACAATTCTTTCTGGAGACGTTGCGTACATTTTTGTGCTTGCCCTTATTTACCCTTATTTTCCTCGACTTTTTTAAACGTGTACGATTTTGATTCAAAACACGATAGGGCGATAAATATATGTTATCCACATCAAATAATGGTGCCGTGTTCGAAAACAACTCTTTTCGGAGGCGTTGCTTACATTTTTCGTACGTGCCCCCATTTACCCTTATGTTCCTCAACTTTTTTAAACGTGTACAATTTTGCTTCTAAACACGATGGAGCGATAAATATATGTAATCCACATCAAATAATGGTGCCGTGTTCGAAAAAAAGTCTTTCCGGAGACGTTGCACACATTTTCGTACTTGCCGCCATTTACCCTTATTTTCCTCAACTTTTTTAAACGTGTACGATTTTTCTTCAAAACACGATGGGGCGATAAATATATGTTATCCACATCAAATAATGGTGCCGTGTTCGAAAACAAGCCTTTCCGGAGACGTTGCGTTCATTTTCGTACTTGCCCCTATTTACCCTTATTTTCCTCGACGTTTTTAAACGTGTACGATTTTGCCACAAAACACGATGGGGCGATAAATATATGTTATCCACATCAAATAATGGTGTCTTTTTTTAAAACAAGTCTTTCCAGAGACGTTGCATACATTTTCGTAGTTGCCCCTATTTACCCATATTTTCCTTGATTTTTTTAAACGTGTACGATTTTGCTTCAAAACACAATGGGGCGATAAATATATGTTATCCACATCAAATAATGGTGTCGTGTTCGAAAACAAGTCTCTCCGGAGACTTTGTCCCTATTTACCCTTATTTTTCTCGACTTTTTTAAACGTGTACGATTTTGCTTCCAACATGATGGGTCATTAAATATATGTTATCCACATCAAATAATGGTGCCGTGTTCGAAAACAAGTCTTTCCGGAGACATTGCGTACATTTTCGTACTTGCCCCTATTTACCCTTATTTTCTACGACTTTTTTAAATGTGTACAATTTTGCTTCAAAATACGATGGGGCGATAAATATATGTTATCCACATCAAATAATGTTGCCGTGTTCGAAAACAAGTCTTTCTGGAGACCTTGCGTACATTTTCGTACTTACCCCCATTTACCCTTATTTTCCTCGACTTTTTTATTTATCCTTATTTTCCTCGACTTTTTTAAACGTGTACAACTTTGCTTCAAAATATGATGGGGCGATAAATATATGTTATCCACATCAAATAATGGTTCCGTGGTCGAAAACAAGTCTTTTCGGAGACGTTGCACACATTTTCGTACTTGCCCCCATTTACCCTTATTTTTCTCGACTTTTTTAAACGTGTACGATTTTTCTTCAAAACACGATCGAGCGATAAATATATGTTATCCACATCAAATAATGGTGTCGTGGTCGAAAACATGTCTTTCCGGAGACGTTGCGTACATTTTCGTACTTGTCCCCATTTACCCATATTTTTCTCGACTTTTTTAAACGTGTACGATTTTCCTTCAAAACACGATTGGGCGATAAATATATGTTATCCACATCAAATAATGATGACGTGTTCGAATACAAGTCTTTTCGGAGACGTTGCGTACATTTTCGTACTTGCCCCTATTTACCCTTATTTTCCTCGACTTTTTTAAACGTGTACGATTTTGCTTCAAAACACGATAGGGCGATAAATATATGTTATCCACAACAAATAATGGTGTCGTGTTCGAAAACAATTCTTTCCGGAGACGTTGCGTACATTTTTTTACTTGCCCCTATTTACCCTTATTTAACTCGACTTTTTTAAATGTGTACGATTTTGATTCAAAACACGATAGGGCGATAAATATATGTTATCCACATCAAATAATGGTGCCGTGTTCGAAAACAACTCTTTCCGGAGACGTTGCTTACATTTTTCGTACGTGCCCCCATTTACCCTTATTTTCCTCAACTTTTTTAAACGTGTACGATTTTGCTTCTAAACACGATGGGGCGATAAATATATGTAATCCACATCAAATAATGGTGCCGTGTTCGAAAAAAGTCTTCCGGAGACGTTGCGCACATTTTCGTACTTGCCCCCATTTACCCTTATTTCCTCAACTTTTTTAAACTTGTACGATTTTTCTTCAAAACACGATGGGGCGATAAATATATGTTATCCACATCAAATAATGGTGTCGTTTTTGAAAACAAGTCTTTCCAGAGACGTTGCATACATTTTCGTACTTGCCCTATTTACCCATATTTTTCTTGAATTTTTTAAACGTGTACGATTTTGCTTCAAAACACGATGGGGCGATAAATATATGTTATCCACATCCAATAATGGTGTCGTGTTCGAAAACAAGTCTCTCCGGAGACGTTTACATTTTTGTACTTGCCCCTATTTACCCTTATTTTTCTGGACTTTTTTAAACGTGTATGATTTTGCTTCCAAACAGGATGGGGCGATAAATATATGTTATCCACATCAAATAGTAGTGACGTGTTCGAAAATAAGTCTTTCCAGATACGTTGCGTACATTTTCGTACTTGCCCCCATTTACCCTTATTTTTCTCGACTCTTTTAAATGTGTACAATTTTGTTTCAAAATACAATGGGGCGATAAATATATGTTATCCACATCAAGTAATGGTACCGTGTTCGAAAACAAGTCTTTCCGGAGCCATTGCGTACATTTTCGTACTTGCCCTTATTTACCCTTATTTTCCTCGACTTTTTTAAACGTGTACGATTTTGCTTCAAACATGATGGGTCAATAAATATATGTTATCCACATCAAATATTGGTGTCGTGTTCGAAAACAAGTCTTTCCGGAGACATTGCGTACATTTTCGTACTTGCCCCTATTTACCCTTATTTTCTACGACTTCTTTAATCGTGTACAATTTTGCTTCAAAATACGATGGGACGATAAATATATGTTATCCACATCAAATAATGGTGCCGTGTTCGAAAACAAGTCTTTCTGGAGACCTTGAGTACATTTTCGTACTTACCCCCATTTACCCTTATTTTCCTCGACTTCTTTATTTATCCTTATTTTCCTCGACTTTTTTAAACGTGCACAATTTTGCTTTAAAATACGATGGGGCGATAAATATATGTTATCCACATCAAATAATGGTGCCGTGGTCGAAAACAAATCTTTTCGGAGACGTTGCACACATTTTCGTACTTGCCCCCATTTACCCTTATTTTTCTTGACTTTTTTAAACGTGTACGATTTTTCTTCAAAACACGATCGGGTGATAAATATAT
>CACSLK010020762.1:102761-116860 GCA_902706635.1 Striga hermonthica | reverse complement strand
GTCAATAAAACCCATAGGGTCGGGTAAACCCGAGATGATTGTGTTTCGGGTCGGGTTAGGGTAAAATTATGCTACCCGAAATCCGGGTCGGGTCGGGTCGGGTGCGGGTATAGTAGGCAAACCCATTACCCGACCCGATTACCCTACCCGTTTACCCGCAACCATTGAATCATATATATATATATATACATACATATATATGTATATATATATATATATATTTATAAGTTATAATAACTATAAAAGTAGTCATGAGTTATTTTTAAAAATTAGATTATCTATTATAATTTTGATTAATGGTTAAATTTATTTTATTTTTTATAATTTTATTATCATTTTTTGTTAATTGTACAATAATAAAATTAAATACTTAAATTTTAATGTTATAATACTAAATAGACTAAAAAAGATAAATAATCATATCTCATTATATATTCCAAAAATAATATAAATTTTTTATTGTTTTTATTGTCAAACTTAGTTAATAAATTATTTCTTACACTATAATTAATTGTGAAATTATTTTATTTTTCATATGAAACAAGATGGGTTGGATAAAACCCAAATTTGAGACTCGGGTTACCCGTTTACCCGACGAAAACCCACTAACCCGCAAGGTAAACCCAAGCCGAACCCGAAGATCAGTAGCCGGGTAACGGATCGGGTTTGGGTAGGGAAAATTATATGCAGGTCGGGTTCGAGTTTGCCAAAACCCGTACCCAACCCAACCTATTTACATCCCTACCGAGGGCATGAGTAATCGACCAACCTGCCCACCCCAAGGGATGTTCTAAACAAGCGACCACCCAGCCCGAGGGCCTTAGTCATGGTGGTTTTGGTCTTCACACTTGCCCACCCACGAGGAATGTTCCAAGCAGGAGGTCACCCAGCCCGAGGGCGTGAGTAATCGACCAACCTGCCAACCCCAAGGGATGTTCTAAACAAGCGACCACCCAGCCCGAGGGCCTTAGTCATGGTGGGTTTTGGTTTTCACACTTTCCCACCCACGAGGAATGTTCCAAACAGGAGGTCCCCCAGCCCGAGGGCGTGAGTAATCGACCAACCTGCCCACCCCAAGGGATGTTCTAAACAAGCGACTTCTAAGTTAAACCACACCATATACATCCTGTCATCCAAATCATGCCAACATTCCAAGCATAAGAAAATATGCAATAAAGCAAGTACTACGGAAGGATAACTGGATTTCATTAACTTTTTTTGAGCAAACTTTGCGATTTACATCCCTGTTCAAATTTTCCAGCTTTCTTTGAAAAAAACAAAAATTTTACACATAATATTTTTTCAAATTAGCTATGTTCCATGACCTGGCAAGTGATCTGCCTTCTGCGTCCTTCAGCGAGTACGCTCCTCCTGCGTGCACTCGATCGACCAGGTATGGTCCCTCCCAGTTTGGCTCCAGCTTTCCCACATGTTTGAGCACATCGACACGTTTCCAAACCAGGTCGCCTACTTGAAGTCTGCGAACTTTCACTTTCTTGTAATGAGCGGCTCGCATCCCTTGCTTGTATGCCTCCACTCTAATCGCTGCTCTTTCGCGCAACTTCTCCACAGTGTCTAAAGCCTCCATCAACACTTTAGGAACGCCAAACCTGCAACAAATGATGTTGTATAAAAACTTGTGAAATAATCCACTGCCACAATCAAGAACTTCCCCTGCCCAGTTCCTTGTGGCATTGGCCCCACAAGGTCGATTCCCCAATGGGAAAATGGTATAGGGGCACTAATCGTTGTCATTGCTTCTGCCGGTTGATGGATAAGCGGGCCGTGCTTTTGGCACTGTAAACATTTTCTCACCATCGATTTCGCATCCTCCTTCATCGTCGGCCAAAAGTATACCACCCTAAGAATTTTCGCAACCAGGGCTCCTGACTTGCTATGGTCGCTGCAGCACCCCTCGTGCACTTCCCTCAGCACGTATCGACCCTCCTCCTTGGTCACGCAACGTAAATACGGTCCAGCATATGATCGTTTGTAAAGAATGCCTCCGTGCTAAAAAAACCTCCTCACTGCTTTTACTGTCCCCTCCTTCAACTCCTTCATAATCGGGGCCCTCCAATCTTCCACTTCCTCAATATCTACCACTTCCGCCTCGACCACACTTCTCTCTAAATGTAACAGAGTCACACTTCTGCTCTTACAGTCCACCAAACTTTGGGCAATTTTCGACAATAAATCTGCTCGACCATTCTCCCCTCGAGGGATCTGTATCAGTTCGAATGAGTCAAACTTCTCTTTCAACTTCTTCATCTCGTCCACATACTTCTGCATCCGATCCTCCTTAACTTTAAACCCTTCCTGAAATTGCCCGACCACCAGTTGAGAATCAGAATGCACTTGCACTTTTCGGGCTCCTCCCGCCCTGGCTAAACTCAAACCTTTGATCACCGCCTCATACTCGGCTTCGTTATTGGATATCTTAAACCCCACCTTGGCTGCGAACTCCAAGTAATCACCTTTAGGAGAGACAAGGACAATTCTCAATCCGGCCCCACTTCTTGCCACAGATCCATCCACAAATAACTGCCATATTCCTCCACACTCCTCCTCGACCTTAGTGCCTTCCTGGATAAAATCGGCCAACACCTGTGCCTTTATAGCCCTCCTCGGCTCATACGACAATGAGTATTCACTCAACTCGATTGCCCATTTTACCAATCGACCAGAGACCGATGGTCGGCCAAGCGTTTCTCCCAACGGCATGTTCGTTCGCACCTTCACCTTATGATTCAAGAAATAAGGCCTCAACTTTTGAGCAGTTACAACCACAGCCAGAGCACACTTCTCGATCTCCGAGTACCTCATCTCCTCTCCCTACATCACCCTACTCACGTAATAGATGGGAAACTGTGCTACCCCTGCCTCTCGCAGCAATACCGAACTCACAGCCCTCTCCCCGATAGAAATGTACAGCACCAAATCCTCACCTTGTACTGGTTTGGCCAACAATAGAAGATTGGCTAACACTCCTCGTAACTCCTCGAATGCCCTTTGAGCCTCCTCTGTCCATTGGAATTTCGCACTCTTCTTCAGTGTTTTAAATAATGGGGCACTCCTCTCCGCCACCTTCGATATAAATGACTCAACCCCACAATTCGACCAGCCAAGATTTGTACCTCCTAAACATTTGTCGGCGACTTCATCTCCATCACTGCTCGCACCTTCTCCGGATTCACCTCAATACCTCTCTTAGTCACCAAGTAACCCAAGAATTTTCCTGACTTTACCCTGAAAGAGCACTTGGTTGGGTTGAACTTCATCCCATACCTCCTCAACGTTAAGAACATTTCTTTCAAGTCCCGCACGTGATCCATCTCTTCCTTACTCTTAACAAACATATCATCCATATATACTTCCATATTTCTCCCAAGCTGTTCCTTAGAATTTTATCAACCAACCTTTAATACGTGGCGCCCGTGTTTTTCAGGCCGAATGGCATCACCACGTAACAATAGGTTCCCCGACTCGTTACGAAACTCACTCGTTTTCTATCTTCTCTCGCCAAGGGAATTTGGTGGTAACCCTGGGAGGCATCCATTAAGCTCATCAATTCACACCCCGCAGTTGAGTCGACCAGCTGGTCGATTCTAGGTAATGGGTATAAATCCTTCGGGCATGCTTTGTTTAGATCACGGAAATCAATGCACATTATCCATTTCCCCTCCGCCTTTGACACCATCACCGTATTTGACAACAACTCGGGCAACTGAATCTCCTTGATATGCCCAGCTCCCAATAACTTCTTGACCTCCTTCTCAATGATTTTGTCCATCTCCGCCCCGTGGTGTCTCCATTTATGTTTCACCGGCCTCACACTGAGGTCGATGTTTAGACGATGCTCGATCACCTCCACACTTATCCCTGTCAATTCCTCCGCTGTGTAAGCGAAAATATCAGCAAACTCCCTAACCAGATCGATCAACTTCGACCGGATAGGCTCCTCCAAATCTTTCCCAATTCTAAACTTCCTCTCCTCATACCCTTCGACCATCTGGATTTCCTCCACCTCTCCTCCTGGCTGGATATCCACCTTCTCCTTACCCTTCTCCACTCTCTGCTGTAATGCCCCGTTCGTTTATGAATAGTATTTGGGATTATTTAATTATTGATTTCATTGTTATTATTTAAATTAAATATCTAATTGCCTAATTAATATTATGTGTTTAAATGCTTATTATTATTATTATTATTATTATTATTATTATTATTATTATTATTATTATTATTATTATTATTATTATTATTATTGATATTATTAATTACCTAAATGCCTAAAGTGATTAATTTCTTATTAATATAAATACATGTTCTGGATTTTATATGCTTATTTATTTGCTCTATATTTGATTATTACCTTTGTTCTATATTATTTGCTCGATTATCGTTTATTATCTATTCGTCTCTTTCTGTCCTAGTTATCTTCTTATCTAATTAAATGGCAATGTAGATTTATATATGTGGATATTGTGTGGTTTAATTTATTTATTTATGTGTTAGAATGATTAAGATTATTTGAATTAGATTTATATTGTTTCGGCAATATCCGGATTAATCGCGTAAAGCCATTTTCGATCCGATTGGACCCATTTCTTTGATATTTTGCCCGAGCCTTGAAATTATATTATTTCGGATTTATGAGTATTTTTTTCAGACCCTTTGTGCTATATAATTTGGCCCTATTTCGGATTAATTTTCAGCCCAATTTGTGAATTAAATTTTCGGCCCAATTACAAATAAGGTTGGCCCAATATTTTTTTTTCTTTTCCTTTTTCTCTCGCGAGCCGACCTAGGAGGGGCAGAACTCCTTTGCTCGGTTGGTTTTAATGTTTATAACTATGCAAAATGGTTTCACGACCTTATTTTATTGATATTTTGGAGACTGATTTGGATAGTTGGATAGGAGAACTTTATTTGCAGAGTCCTTGCTCTAAAGTGTTCATGATTGATCTTTCATCATTAAGTTCCCACCCAAGTCAATGTTTTTATGGCATGAACTTGTAAGTTGGTTTTTGAGGTTTTCGATTTCAGAAAGGACCGTGTCTTTATCTTAGTGGGACTGCCACCATTCACCAGATTTATTGTGTGTTTACTGATTTCAAAAACGTAGAGAAAAGCATGTTTTGAGACTTTAATTTATGCTTGTTTTGCCTCGGTTGTTGTAGCTTATATAAGTGAATTGTGGATGAGTATGTGTGCTGAAATTAGTTCATTTTCAGAGTTTAGTTGTGTTGAGTTTTGGGTTTCATTATTGCTGTACTTTATTTTTGAAGTTACCATGATGAACTTTATTTAATATTGCTAAACCTTGTTTAATATTGTTGGAAGTACTCATTTTCTTTAGGTTTAGGCTTGATCATATGCTTATGTACCATTATTCTGTCTTTAGCCGTGCTTGTTATTTGTATTATTTTTATGTTGTTCTATGTGCTATTTTCAAGTTGTGTTCAATTTGTGTTCTTAATGTTAGAGTTAGAAGTTTTATGTGCCTTTATCCGCTTATTTGTATTGATTGAGTTATATGCCCTTCCCTGCTTTACATGGTTTAGTTTATTGTTTTGCTTTTAAGTCAAACCCATAGTAATAAGGGTTGATAATAAAAAAAAATGTAGGTATTTGAGGAGTCGAGCCCTCTGTCTACCCTCGTCTGAATATCGTGTTTGTCGTCTGTTCCAGCAAATCAGGTGGGTGTTATTCGAAATTGTCTATGCCTTGAATGATAATTGCTTTATTTATATGGGTATGATCATGTATGCATGTGAGCATGTAATCTTCGATGTGAGTTGTACCGGCCGTCGAATGGTTATTCCCGTAACTATAGAACGTACCCTACAAGGGTAATCTCCACGTTTGTCCTTTGTTAAGGACCACGTCATCTGTAAGACCTGGGCAATGTGCTCTGGCCGGTGATGGATATCTTGTCTCAGCACTAGGTGCGTACTGTGACGGTTGAGCCTCCTGCTGTTTGGGCACCCTATTTATGTTCCTGAAAGGCATATGAGCAGCAGACTATTGTTATAGGTGTGCACATGAGAATTAATTTGGTTAGGAGATGGGATATTTATTGACTATGTTCATAATGCGACCATGCCATTTAATTTCTCGTACTTTATTATTGTTCATGTGCATAGTAGTGAGCACTACAGTTCACCGTGCTCACTCCCACCTGCTCTTCATGGATGCAGGTTAAGCAGGTGTTGGCTGACGAGACAGAGACATGTGGTGTTGGTCTTTGACCGACTTCCTTTAGTTTATTCCGCATGCTAGACTATTTATGATTATTTATGCATTTACGACGATGGTATTTATGATTTATGACTTTGGGATTTTTGAAACTATGGATTGTGACATGTTCCCTTATGAATAATTTTGTTGGACTCGGGATTTATGAAACACTAGATTCATGATTTATGATTTATGATTTATGCGAGTAAGATTTATGTGATTTATGTGATTGAGTTGAGTAGCGCCACAGATTTATGAAAAAGATTTTGAAAAATTTTAAGTTGACATTTTAAAAAGTCTTTGACTTTCGTCAAACAAAAGTGGGGCGTTACACTATCCTCCTTCGACCTCGACCCACCTAGTCGATTAATCTCCTCCTCCTTCGACTTGGCCTGCCTTCTCGCCAATTGTTGTTATTGCTTACCATTGTCTGGTAGCAGCTTCTCGAAGTAAGTTGATCCCCAGCAATCTCACCTACGTTTTCGCCCACATGATACTTGATCGTCATGTGGTACGTGGATACAACCGCCTGGAACGCGTTCAAGCTCATCCTCTCCATAATGATATTATAAGATGACTCAGCTCTGACTACGACGAACCTCACCATCCGCACCTTCCTCATCATTCCCGATCCTAATGCAACTGGAAGACTAATCTCGCCCATCGACATTTAATTTGATTGTGATGACAGTTGGTGCAGTTACAGACAGAGAGTTATCACTAGTTCATAAAGCAAGTGACACATAGAGCAAGTACGCCCGTTGCAAAGGACTGCGATAGGGTGGATGTTTGTCGCCTAGTTACATCGGTAGACAACTAGGTAAATCCTTTTAAGATTGGCTTTCCAGCGAAAGCGGATGATGGCCATGTTAAAGGATTGGGAGTCGGATGTATGGCAGAAAGGGCAACAGTTCTTTGAGAATTGAGATTGAAAGAATCGTGGTTAGCAATAACCATGAGCTTATTACGCATAAGTGGGAGATTGTTAGAGGTATGCTGTAAAAGCTCCTATTTACAGATTCTATCAATTCCATTTTGATCTGGCCATCATGTTTCGGTCAAAGTACATATGCTTGCAGTTTATTTATTTATGCAATCATACTCCTTTTCTTACATTGAGATAGTGTGGTACGAAGTGTTTCGAACAGAAAAATCACCTATCGGTTCCTTGTAAGACTAAACTATTCGTTCACAGTCTAGACAGGCAGTGAGACCCCTCTTGGAAAAAGACTGTAGTGTATTCCTGATTCAGTTGGTCTTTGACTGGAGAATTACACTAGCACTTATGATAGGTGTTGAACAGAACCACGAAAGGATAAGATTATGAGACTCACTGGCCGTTGTTGTAATCTAGACCTTCCGTAATTGATGCGTACTCTTAAGCTGTAAAATAATATAAAATAGGCATATGTATTCATTACTTATTTATTTGATTTATCAAGGGTGATTCCTATTTTGCTAGGATGACATACTCGATATTTTGGTGAATAAGTGTGTTTATATGATGTGCCGTCATAAATTATTTACGGTCACTGTGTCCCAGTGTGCTGGGTTGATGACGTCCCCGAAATGAGCTCAGGAAGGAATATTATGTCAAGCCCTGCAGGCGGATGTGTTATCCGGCATAATGATTAAGGATCTGAGTAGGACTAGTTTCGGAAATGAATAAGAAGTTGATTAATTATTTTGTCAGTAATTTAATTAATCAACGGACGTTATATCTTAAACGTGGGAAGATAAATCGATCAATTGGATTAATATATTTAATCAGTGGAAACGAATTAATTGTAATTCGGAGCTAAATGGGGAGAGCAATAATATTACTCTAGTAGAATGTTTTATTATTTAGTTTTAAGATTAGGAATTAGGAATTAATTATATTCCATAATTCCCTAAGGATGGGAATATTCCTTCTAGAATATTACCTAGGGTTAGGAGACTATGAAGTCTTCTAGAAGGTAATTAATTATTAGGAATATTATCCTAGATGGGAAAAGGAGATGGAAGATAATAAGGATTCCTAAACCTTAAGGAATAAGCCCATATTTAGCACCTCCTTTAGGTCCCTATTGTAGCCTATAAATCAATGTTTTAAAAAGCGAAATTTAGCGTGCTATATCGCGCGCTATATCTTTTTTTTTATGAAAAACGCGCTAAAGCGCACTCAGTTTCGCGCACTTCCTTAATAGCGTGTGTTATTCCTGACGTGCCACGCTATTTATGTGAAAACGTGCGCGATATACGCTATAGCGTGAATAGTGTACGCTATTTAAGTGGTCGATTTTATAAGCAGCAGGAATTAAAACAAAAAAAAAAAAATCAAATGCAGGAAGTACGATTCACAAGTCAAAAACCCTTCTCCATTCTCTCTTCATCGTCTCAGACTCTCAACCTTCTACAAACGGCCCGCCACTTCTCTTCATCATCTCATCATCGTCTCTCGTTTCTCGTCGGTGTCTCGATTTTGGCAGCCCTCCCCTCGTCGGCGTCTCGGTTCTCGCCTCTTTCCTCTCGCCGGCATCTCGTCACTCGCCTCTCCTCTCGCCGGCGGCTCTTCACTTGGTTCTCCTCTCGTCGGCGGTCATCTATCTCCTCTCTCCTCTCGTCGACCTTTGTCCATTCCCCGGGTTGTTTCAGGTATCTTCAATTCAATCTCTGGCCCTCTTAGAATATGTTGATTTTGTGGCTTAAATGAATTGAATCTCCATGGTGAGGTTGTGACTGAAATTTTGTGTCTTAAAATATGAATTAAGACTGAAAATATGTTAATTTCTGGCCATTTGAAGCTGATATGTTGAAGCCGAAAATATGTTAATTTCAGGGAAATAGAATTTGTGAATCAGATATGTTGAAGGCTTGAAGCTGAAATATGTTGAATCATTTGAAGCTGACATATTTTGAATCAAATAAATGATTACAAATTTTCTCTTCAATTCAATCTCTTAGGTCTATTGTTTTCACTTCCCTAATTACAGGCCCTAATTACAGATTTACAGGTAGTGCACTAGCAGGGAAATAGAATTTGTGAATTTGTGATTTTCTGTGAATTTGTGAATGTTGAATCATTATTTTCTGTGAATGTTGAATTGGTGATTTTCTGTGAATGTTGAATCACTAGCAGGAAAATTACAGGCCCTATATGAAATTTGTTTATTTATTATTGCAAGGTGAATGAAAAGAAATTAAAGATTGAACAAGTGCATTTAGATTTTAGACTGATTTTTTGTCTTTGTTTATTATAATATTATTGTTGTTGTTGTGAATTAAGACTGATTTATTATTTATTTAATTACTTTTTGCTTTATATGTTAATAAGGTGATTATCCATTTTACTTTATTTGCTGATTCAGTTTTTGGCTGATGATATTGTTTGGCTTTGTTTAAGAATTAGATAGCTAATACCTGATTATACTAGTATATAACTAATAACTATTTTCATTACCTATTGTTTAACTAGATTTGGTAAACAAGTGCGAATACTTAAATATAAAAATTAATAAATAAAAGGAGACTGTGATTTTTTTTCTTTGTCTACTACTATTATTGTTATTGTTTTCTATTATTATTGTTGTTATGCATTTAGAACGTGATTTTCTTTTTCTTTGTTGTTGTTATTCTGAAATTAAAGATAGAAGAAGTGCATTTAGATTGGTTTTTTTGTCTTTGTTTACTATTATCGTTGTTGATTTGTATTGCATTTAGATTGTGATTTTTTTCTTTGTTTACTATTATTATTGTTGTTGTTGATGAATTTTTTTTTTTCATTTTCAGTTTAAATGACGAAAAATAGAGACATCGGCTGGAAATATGCTATTAAAGTAGACGAGGAGAGAAGCATTGAATGCAAATTTTGTCATCACAAATCAAATGGGGGCATTACTCGTCTAAAAGAACATTTAGCACAAACCCGGAAAGGTGTTACACCTTGTAATCAGGTTCCAGTTGAGGTGAGCAAAGAAATAAGAGACAGTCTTCAAGCTTTCAAGACTCTCAAAAGAAAGAGGAATGAATTGCTACGTGAGATTGGCGAGGGTCCAGCGGGTAGTAGATTGTCTCAATCCATTTTTGATCCGGACGGGTTTTCACAAGGAGGAAGTAATAGCCATTCTAAAGGCACCGGCACGTTAGACAAGTTTGTCCATTCCGAACCGAGACAGACAACAATAAATTCAACATACAAAAAAGAGCTAAAAAAAGATATTGATCTTCGAGTTGCTCGTTTTGTGTACTCTACGGGATTTTCCTTTAATGTTGTCAACGATCCTCATTGGTTACCGTTGGTTGAGGGACTTGGGGAATATGGCAAAGGGTACAAACCTCCTTCCATGCATGAACTAAGAACGCGATTGCTTAAATCAGAGATGAGTAATATTAATGTTATTTATGAGGAGCACAAAAAAATTTGGAAAACATATGGATGTACTATAATATTCGATGGGTGGAGGGATGGGAAGAATAGGGCTTTACTGAATTTTCTAGTGAATAGCCCTGCCGACACTTTTTTTGTGAAATCCGTTGATGTTTCTGACTCTATAAAAAATGGTGAATTGATTTTCAACTATCTTGATGAGATTGTGAATGAGATAGGGGAAGATAATGTTATCCAAGTGATAACTGATAATGCTAGTAATTGTGTAAAGGCGGGAAAAAAGTTGATGGAGAAATGAAAATTTTTGTGGTGGACACCTTGTGCGGCACATTGCATTGATCTCATGTTGGAATCAATTGCAAAATTGAGTATATTTTCAGATACGATTGAAAAGGCTAAAAGAGTTGTGAAGTTTATTTATGGTCATGGCACTATTCTTTCTTTGATGAGGAAGCATACAAATGGGAAAGAGCTTCTTCGTCCCGCGGTAACTCGCTTTGCGACTGCTTTCTTAACCCTTCAAACCATGTACAAACAAAAAAGGCCTCTTGAAATTATGTTTGATTCTGAAGAATGGGTTAGTTCTCCTCAAGTTAAAAAAGTTGAAGGAAAACTTATCAAAAGAATTGTCGTCCATGATCCTGATTTTTGGCCGCATGTAGCATTTTGTGTTAAAAGCATTGTGCCCCTTGTTAGCGTCTTAAGGGAGGTTGATTCTGAAGAGAGGCCGGCCATGGGATATATTTATGAGCTCATGACAAGGGCAAAAGAGACCATTAAGTTCAATTGTGGGGGGAATTCAAAAAAAATATATGCCAATTTGGAGATAAATTGATGATAGGTGGGCTCCACAACTTCACCATCCCCTACATGCAGCTGGGTATTATTTGAACCCGCAATTGCATTATGAAGATTCCTTTTGCAATACTTCAGAAGTTAAAGATGGATTGTATGCGTGCATGGACCGAATGTTATCGCCCGACGATCGTCTTAAAGCCGATATTCAATTGGATTTTTATGACAATGCACAAGGAGAATTTGGAAGTCCAATTGCTAAAAAGTCTAGAATGTTGCGTTCTCCAGGTAAAATGTTCATAATTATAGTTTATTTTTTCATGCATTTTGTACGACTTTAAATTGTTATTGATTTTTTTTTATTTTTTATCATTATTTTAGCAAAATGGTGGGAGCGGTTTGGAAGCAAAACACCCGAGCTTATGAGATTTGCTATACGAGTTCTTAGTCTTACTTGTAGCGCTTCGGGATGTGAAAGAAATTGGAGCACATTTGAGTCGGTAATTTTTTTTTAATAAAATACTTAATTGATTTTATTTCTTTTCTTATGTACTAAATTTACTAAATGTTTTTCTTCTTCTTTTTTTTAGATACATACGAAGAAGAGGAATAGACTTGAACATTCAAGATTGAATGCTTTGGTCTATGTGAAGTACAACTATAGATTAAGGGAGAGAAGTATTAGAATGAGAGACAAGATGGATCTCATTATAGTTGATGAAATTACTTCTGATGATGAGTGGATGACAGAGTTAGAAGATCCCGCCCTCCCGAATAATACTACTTGGCTTGTTGATGATGAGTTGTTTGAAGGGGATCCTATTGTTAGTATGCCACCGGGAACCTTTGATAGCCTTTTAGATTCAGATAAGCGAGTCGAAATTGATGTTGATAATGAAGATCAAAATCATTCTCCAATTATAAAGAAGAAAAGAGTCGGTGAAAGCTCAAGTAAGTATGCCGTTTTTTCTTTTTCAAAAAAAAAAATGTTAGTTCTTAAATTCTATTTGTATGTAACACATGTGGACACAAGGATCCTATTGACATTCATGATGATGAGGAGATGCAAGAATTTGGAGAAACTGGACCAATGATCTTTGATAGTGGAAATCTCCCACACTTTGATAGTATTGACGATGATAGCCAAATTCAGTTGGATAAGACTGATTATTTTTAGATTTTGAGTCTTTATTTTGAAGATTATGACTTTGATATGTTTGTATGAATTTTGAACTAATATTTGAATGTTGTTTTTTAGATTTAATGACCAAGTTTATGGTTTAAGAGTATTTCTATTATTTATTTACTTGTATGGTTATATATATTATTATCTATGACATTAAAAAGTGAAATGCTCGAATAGCTTACGCAATGCGCTACGCTGTATACGCTACGCAATATGAAGACCAAAACGCGACGCAATGCGCGATGCGCATTTTAAAACACTGCTATAAATACACTAGGTCCCCTAACCTCTTAAACAAGCTTTACACGTTTTTCTCCCCAAAGGGCTGGAGAAATTCGGCCTCTTCAAGCGAGAAAGAAAGAAAGAGATTCTTCTTCGAAAGAAAATTCGGTTAGCACCGTAAGGTCTTAGAAGAAGATGATCAAGAGGTTTTGAGAAATCTAATAAATCGCTCCACCAAGATTTATTAGAGATCGTGTAAAGGTCATACAATAGAAGATCGAAGGTTGTTATTTCGTATCCATCGAATAAATCTATTTCTCAGATCCGTTCGTCTGTTCATTGAAGGAAAGCGTTTATTGACGCAACACTTTGTGTAGCGCGATGGTATGCCGCGCGTTCTTCTCCCTGTGAGGTCACGTGTTCGATCCCTTCTCCTTGCGTAAATAGGATACTTTTTTTTGTTCCAGGCGCGCGAGCTTTCTGGCCCGCATGGCCCACGCTTCCCTCTGAGTCCAGCCCGCGTGTAGGCCCGATCCTAGCCCGCGAAGCAGCCCAGCTTGGCAGCGTGTCTCCTCGGCCCAAGTGAGCATCTCCGCTGCCCAAAGTCCTTCATGCGCGCGGCCCAACAAGTAAGATCCGCCTAGAAGCGTCCAAGTGAGCCCAGCAACTCCAGATCGAGCCCAGCGCGTCTTCAGGCGGCCCAGAGCACCCAGATTGCGACCAGCAAGCTCAGACCTGGTCCAGGAGCGGTCTAGCAGGTCCAGCAGCTCCGCTTCGTGTCCAAGGCGGTTCCCGAGTGGTCCGAGGAGTCCGATTCACTTACCGTAGGTCCGAGACGATCCGATGAGCTTGATGAACGACCGAAGCACCATGGTGACTCGATTAGAATCGAGAAAGGTCAAGTCAAGGCTCCCATTAGACTTTAGTGTTCAGACGATCTCCATCAACGGAAATCAGAAACGTCTTAGAGTCGGCAAAAATTTTAAACCGTAAGTCCTAATCCTAACTATAGATTCCGCTGCGTTAGGATTTATTATTCAATAGATTTGAATGTACACATTGTCGACGTTCCTAATAGAACCCAACAACTGGTATCAGAGCCCAGGCTAATTTGACTTTGTGCACTATTCGAATTAGGTCTTGCGTGATATATGTGAATTAATTGTGTACAGACGTAGCACATAATAGATTAGAATTGCAAATAAGTGTGTTTGCAGGTATTCTTGAATCCGACTATTAGGGCCCGCATGTATGATTGGTTTTTAATTCATGTATGTCGTTTTATAA
>CACSLK010020762.1:4274-15115 GCA_902706635.1 Striga hermonthica | reverse complement strand
TAACGTGACATGGTAAGGCCCGCGGCGTGCGCGGCGAGCGCTGCCGACGGCTGTGAGCCATTTTACGAATAAAACAATATTTTTCCTCGACCAACCTCAAGTAACTGAATTTAACATGGTGTTTACTGAACAATTAAACATAATTGGTTCGTGAGTTGCCAGGTAAAACGAGAAGTTACTCAATCACGAATTCATTAGGCACAACCGAACCTTATCATGACTTATCTATGAATTTTTTTTTTGTTTTTTTTGAATCATGAACCGAAAATTTTATTCATACATGACCTTATTAACATGAAACTATGCTGAGAATAGCTACACCTCCTTGAGTGTTCGACGGAATTCGCAAACCGATCGTAACCTTGCGTGCGTGTGCCTTGTGCGTGGCTTACCGTGCGATGCAATACGTATTGTCATGCGTGAGGAGTGAGCTTGGCCTTCTTAAAGCTTGCTTATCGTAAAAAGTATTTGGAAGGAGGATGTACTAAGCATACTTATGGGAAAAATGGACATTTTCCCAACTCTTCATCCATTTATATAGAGAAGGCCGAGAGAGATGGAGTGACATAGCATGGACGTGGCCTATTTTGGCTTTGGACACTTGCTATTTATCTAGTAATTAAGATGGATTATTCATCCTCAAATCTACCTCTTAATGCCACGTTGCTAATGCTTCAATTAGAAAGGAAAAATATGTTTCTTAAGACTTAAGAAGTGGTCATAAAAGTTGGGAAGCCTACAATTTTCGTACGCCTTTTTCCAATTACTTGGAAAAATTCCCACTCAATTACCTATTAGGTCGTGATTAATCTTAAATTAATCACTAATTATGTTTAATTATTTAATTAAACATAATACTTAATTACCAAAATTATTTCGAACGTAACCGGTACGTTGAAAATAAATTTCGGTAATCTCGACTGAAAATAATTAATTCTGAAAATAATAATCGATAACATTATTATATCGGAACTAAAACATAATTTATACTGACAAAATATCGGGATATTACAATCTTTGCCTGAACTTTGAAAGCTATCCCGAGACAACTAAATAGTCGCTTCGAAATTTGAAAACTTGACATTTACTGATTTACTTGACTTGATAAGGTGCGACTTCAAGTTTCCAGGTAAATTTGGACTAATGGTCTGTATATCAGACCTTCACATTTTACCCGACTGAACAACTATTATACGTAGACCTTAAATCATGAACATTAACTTTTAATCTTGAACATTGACTTATGACTATGTACTGTATAGGGCTGTTCCAGTATCAACTGGTTCCGCAAGTACAAAGGAATTAGCTGATCTTGATCTTTGAAAACCTTAACTTGAAGTATCTTGACTGACAAAATACATGACATGACTGACTTTAAAGGTTGTGATTATATGAAATCATACTGCTCCGGTCCCAGCTTCAAGCCTCCATGGTATACCCGACTGAGTGGCTCTTATTTCAAGCCTCTAAGGTAACCCAGACTATTGACTCTTATACACTGGAAACCGTTACCTTGACAATGACTTGAAAATTATTACAACCTTTAGTATGAAAATTTTCGCCCTGAACATAGTTTACTGACCTGACTTGAGAAATTTGAGTCTATTCCTTGAGTTGAATCAAGGAATTCCTCCTTGAAATTTGCTAATTAGTTGGAAAAATCGACAATTTCCGATAGAAAATATTTGAGGAACATGATTGCTAAGATTTGTATAACACAAGTGCCTACAAATCTCTTGAAGACTTATAAACTCGACCTGAATAAATCTAGAATTTAATCTAGAGTTCTTAAATTTAGCCCTTTCTAAGGTTCTGTATTATGATTCAGGAATCCTTACTGATGACATCAATGAAGCTGATCAATAAAGTGCACAAATTTCTTGACGAGTTGCTAAACATGACTGGAAAATACTAACATTAAATCCTGAGTATACTGACTACTGATCCTGAACATGATTCGAGCATCTTAACTAAGTCATAACTGAGATATTTTTTAGCATAGAAAAACTAAATTATATCTTAAAACATAAATCAGCACTTACCTGTAGTCGGCGAGGCGTGAGTGTGACAGGTTCAGGTTTTTGCAAAGTTTTGACTCGTAAAACTTTTAGAGACGCAGAAACGTGCTCTGATACCAATTGTAACACCCCGCTATTTCATGAAATTCAGAGTGCGCTTTTCGCAAATTTTCCAAATAAAAATAATTAAAATATTTCTTTTGTGAAATACTGATTCAGAGTGTTACCATGAAATCTGACTTTATCTGAAACCGTTATTTTAGTTTAATAATAAAACGGTTATATAAAATAATAACCGACTAACGTCAGATCAAAAGCTGGTTTGGAAAACTGAACAGTAGCAGAATCATAGTGTAGCCAAAACATGATTATACATAAATTTACAAATGTCTTGAACCGGTCGCCAGCTCACTCCTCGACTCCGACCCTGTGACCTGAAAAACATGAATAATGTGGGGGAGTGAGCACTAACACACTGTGCTCCGCAGAAACTCATACTAAAGTAAATAGTGAAAATAATAACAATATCATGATCCTGACATATATAACTGATACTGAACTGAAACTGAAACTCATAACTGATACCGGTACTGAATAATCTGATACTGATCTCGTGATATACATCGCCTGACTGATAACTGAACATCTGCCGGTATAAGCCGGACACCATGTGCACACTCTAGTGGGCAGAATAAGGCCACTAGAACCCAGAATGGACCGGTGACCATTCCGAGCGGATACTGATAATACATACCTCAAACATGGTAGCGTAATTATAATCAATGTAGTACTAAGTCTAAGTCCCCACCTGATCCTTTGAAAATGAAAGGCAGTGCTGATATCTGATGCCTGATCAAACTGAAATATAATATAAACAATTACTAAGTACTATGCTCAGACTGATAAAAATAGCCGTTTAATTTGTTAAGATGCTCTACTGGACTCGACATGATTTGCTAAAATTATTACAACAACCAAGATGGTCAATAATTTGCAAACAATAGGTTATATAGTTCGTTTGCCTTTCAAATAAATAACATTGAAAAAAGTAATTAGGGCATGATAAAATTTCTTTCAGAGAAGTCGGTGATTGAATACCTTATAAGATCATACAATCATGAAGTTTGACTATATGCTTGACCAGAATATTTATAAGTGATTGAATAATGTAGACGTTTTGTCAAATGAATTAAGAAGAATTTTGCAACACTATTGATGTACTGGGCTCCAACGAGTATGAATGTTTCTTATGAAAACGTCAAAACCAAAATGAAAAAAATCACTCTTTAATCATCTAAAATAATTAAGTAAAATAACTAATGCATCTATAATATTCATTAGGTCCTTATTTAGTTATTTAGAATTTTTTCCATTAGAGACTATATTTTTGTTGGGGCGATGCTACATAGCCACCTTCCATTACAACATGGTTTACAACCATGTGTAATGGAGGCATTGCAAAATGTGCATTATTGCATTTTTAATGTCTCCATTACACATGGTTGTAAACCATGTTGTAATGGAGGGTGGCAAAGTAGCAAAATTCTTTTGTTGGAGTTGTAATATGTTATTTCATTTTTTTTATATTAGGACATCATTATGTTATTAAAAAAAAAAAAAACATTAGAAGCTCCTTTATTCTATATATTACTTTATCCTGCAATGATATGTTTGATAAATTAATTACTTTATTTTACTGAATTCAATCGACAAAAAATATTTATCACCACGTGCGATGCACGTGCACTTTACTAGTGACTTTAAAATTATTGCAACAACCAAGATGGTCAATGATTTGCAAACAATAGGTTATATAGTTCGTTTGCCTTCCAAATAAATAACATTGAAAAAAATCATTCAGGGAATGATAATATTTTTTCAGACAAGTCGGTGATTGATTACCTTTTAAGGTCATACAATAATGAAGTTTGATTATATGTTTGGCCAGTATATTTATAAGTTAGTGAATAATGTAGACGTTTTGTCAAATGAATTAAGAAAAAATTTGCAACACTATTGATGTACTGGACTACAACTAGCATTAATGTTACTTATGAAAATGTCAAAACCAAAATGAAAAAAATCACTCTTTAATCATCTATTATAATTAAATAAAATAACTAATACATCTATAATATTCATTAGGTCCTTATTTAGTTGTTTAGTATTTTTTTCCATTAGAGACTATATTTTTGTTGGAGTTGTAATATGTTATTTCATTCTTTTTATATTAGGACATCATTATGCTATTTAAAAAAAAAAATATTAGAAGCTCTTTTATTCTATATTTTACTTCATTCCTGCAATGATATGTTAAATTAAATAATCAATTAATTTTACTGAATTCAATCGGCAAAAAACATTTATCACCACGTGCGATGCACGTGCACTTTACTAGTGACTTTAAAATGTTACTCTGATTAAAAAATTATGTTTCAACTTTGAAAACATTTTGTTACGTATTATTATGCAAAGCACAATTTTCTATTAAATAAAAATAGTGATGAAAAAAATGAATAAATTATAAAAATATATAAATGCATAATTTAAAAGCTAAAGAACTATATATATTATGCATGACGTGCATCACACGTACACTTTACAAGTTATACAAAAATGAACAAAAAAAAAAAATAATCCACATCAAACTTATAACACTTAAAACAATACATATAACACCAACATCAAACACACCACAAAGATCACATCAAACACAAGGATACAACTTAAAGAACAATTCAATATGAAACAAAGTTGCAAAGTCCCCTTGTAAACTCAAGCTATAGCAGGCTAACTCCAACCCATCATTTTTTTCAACAGAGCATCCATCCACCCGAACAGTGTTTGCTGCCAACTCTTTTTGAAGATCAAAACTCCAAAGTAACCCCATAATCCAGTGGCATCCAGTGGCAAAACCACCAACTACAAATTCATAGAGGTATAACTTATCGGCTGCATTTCCATCATCACCATGCTCCCCACTATTTTTACCTTTTGTCGATGTTCTAATAACTTCGCATTGTTGGGCCAATGGTGCCCCACATAGTCCACGGTTTCCCTCATAATCCGAACTTCCGTTGAGTGTTTGAAGTTGAGGTCCCATCGGGATACGCCCAGACAAATTATTGTTGGACAAGTTCAAATGACTCAGAAAGGTCAACTTTGCTAAGCTCTATGGAATTGTTCCAAACAAATAGTTGTTGGAAAGATCAAGTGATTCATGAGAGACCATATCTCCAATCTTCAATGGGATTTGTCCTCTTAGATGATTATGAGACAAATTGAGACCGATCAAGTCAGTGAGGTTTGTCAGCTCCAAAGGGATTTCTCCAACTAGTTGATTACTTGAAAGATCAAAATTGACCAAGAATCGTGTATTTTCGCTATACTCCAGCACCACTCCCTTCAAGACTTCACTTAATGCATTGAGCCCATAGTTTTCCATTGCTGCAAGACAGACATTTTTTGTATATATATTTTCCTTTGTGCAAACAATGTCTATACTAGTCTTTACATAACTATTCTTGTAATAAAAATTGCTACAAAAAATTGGATCATTGCTCGATCACTGCTAAATTTACTATTTATCACTGTCACGATCAAGTCACATTTAGCTTCCTTTTATTGAAAAAAAAAATCTTTTTTTTTTTGGCTTATACTTGAGGAAAATACCTCACCCCACAAGACTAACTTTTTTTTTTTAAAAAAAAAAAAAGTTGATTTAGTGATCAAAATGAACAAGTTAAAAAAATTCATTTCCTCCAACTAACTCTTAGATCATCAGTAACGAACTAAGAAATGTTGAATACACGAATAATATCATGAAAGTTTTATATGAATGAATACTCACCGCGAGTGGTTTTATTGTGGACCATTCCCGAAAAATTGCCAAAGCAACGTGAGATGTTTCTGGTCAACTGGTTGTTTGCAAGGTCCATTATTTGAAGTTTGGACATCTGACATAAAGAGGATGGAATGTCTCCGTACAATTTGTTGTTCCTTAGCCTAAGAAATGCCAGATTAAGCAGATTGTTTCCAATCCATTCTGGAACTTTCCCTGATAACTTGTTGTCTCCAATATCCAAACCCATTAACTGGGTGCAATTTTTCAAATTTGGAGGGAGTTTTTTTATAAAACTGTTGTTACTCAGTTGCAACCATCTCAACGAGTAAGCTCCACTAATGGAGTTTGGAATGGGCCCAGAAAGCTTATTAGATGACAATGTTGCAACCCTTAAGTAAGATAAGTTAGCCCAACATTGTGGAAGGTGACCTGACAATAGATTCTTGGAGAGATGCCTATAAAACAAATCTCTCAGTTGGCATAAGGAAGGGGATATCGAACCAGTTATCACGTTATTTGATAGATCTGAAACTTGGATTCTGAAAGGAAGATTTGAAATAGATCCATCAATATGGTTGTTGGATATGTCTAAATCAGTCATATTTTTTATGGAATGGAGCCATTTCAGCAACATGCCTCTAATGCTACAATTAGATAGGTACAAATAGTGTAGTGATTTTTGTGTTTAAAGCCACTGTGGAAATTGGCCTCCGATATCAGTGGATGACATATAAAGGGATTTAGTTGAAAATGAGGGGTCCAATCATCTCCCACTCTGAATGTAAACATGTTAGACCCAGTCCTAAATCCTTTAAGTTTGAATAGCTTCTCAAAGTGGGCCTCTATGAGCGTACCTTCAAAGGTATTACCATATATGTCAATCCACTCCAAATCTGAAAGTTGTCCCACAATAGTTGGAATTGGACCAGACAACTTGTTATCAGACAAATCTAACCATTTTAACTGCTTCAGTTTGCCAAGTTCTTCAGGCAACTGCCCGTAAAAATTATTGCTCCACAACTCTAGGTTCTCCATGTTGTGGATCCAGCATCTTGATAAATTTATTGGGATTGGACTAGTCAACTTGTTATCAGACAAATCTAACTCCTTTAGCTGCTTCAGTTCACCAAGTTCTTTAGGAAACTGCCCGTGAAAATCATTACTCCACAACTCCAAATTCTCCAAGTTGTGGCTCCAGCATCTCGATAAATTTTTAATTAATAATACCGAGATATCTCCATGAAAATGATTATTCCCTAGGTTCAATGATTTCAAGTGGCATTTATCCCACAGCAGATCAGAGATCCAATCTGTGTAATAATTAAGTGAGTTACCTTCAAGGTTGAGATATTGAAGATTTCTCGACAGAAGAAAATGAGGGTCTAATGAGGTGTATTGGTTGGAAAAAAAGATCAAGAAATGCAATGAAGTCATGTTACAGAGAAAGCATGGAATGCCTCCTTTAAAGAGAATGTTACTCAAATCTTGGTGTTGTAAATTAGTAGATAGCGTGGAATTTAAGCAACTAGTATGAGGTAGGTATGTGTTATCAAGCCCGCTATGTGACAAGCTTAATATTTCTAAAGAATGAAATGTATTGAGTACCGTCGCAAGGTGATCATTTGTGGTGCTAAGGTTGACATGACACATATCAAGGGACTCCAGCAATGAAAGAATAGCAGCCCATATGAGATTGTCGACTCTTAGAGAAGATAACAGTCCACCAAGATCAAGTGCACACAAGGTTGAGAGGTTGTCGAGCTGGTGAGGGATAACACATCCAAAGCCTGCATTTGAGAGATTGAGATATTGCAGTTTGTTTAATGATCCTAGGAATGATGGAATCGAGCTGTCCTTGAAATTATTCGCACTCAAGTCAAGGTACTTGAGATGCTTCATTTCAAGCAAGGAAGAATCAAGTGTTTCACTTTGTAACATGCTATCAGAGCTCGGGTCCCCATAATTATCCAGAACTCGATTTCTGAGATCAAGCCCGATAACATGCCCAGTCGCTTTATCACACTTTACGTCTTGCCAGTTACAACATTTGTATCGGGTGTTATTCCACGAAGAAAGCCCGTCAGACTTATCCAACAGGCTTGCTTTCAACCTCAAGAGAGATATCCTCTCCCTTGGAATGCAATCATTAAAAGTAAAATTATTATTTGATGACAGACACAATATGGCGGGCTCAAACATTATTAAGAAGAAGATGACGGGGAGGAGCATTGAAGAGAACACCATTTTCTCCATTTTATACACACACATATATATATTGATTGGATATAGGCTTGAGAATAAGTATAGGAAAGCTTGCTAGATGTTGGTAGTAGTATATTTTACCATAAGGCTCTATTATATAGCCATTTATGATGATTTCGCATATATGGTTAGTTGTCATGAGAAAAAGTACTTGCACTTGCATTGACTTGACTCCAAGTAAACCTTTTTTTTTTTTTTGTTTGGTTGTGTTCCTCTTGTAATGTTGAATAAGCACTTTAGTCTAAATAAGTTTTACTTTAGTGTAACTTTAATTGTATGTTTTTAGTCAGAAATTATTTACTAAACTTATGATTAACAGGTGTATTTATATTTTTGACACCCAGTACCCATTGTTACAGAAACTAAGGAACAAGTTTTTGTTCACTCATTTCAATATCTATGAAAGAGTTTGTTAATTAGTGATACTCATAGTGCTGACCAAAATTTAAATGTTAAATTTCCCATGAAGGAGATGTGATCGTGAAATACTTGAATGCGTGTTTAGTCATTTGTGGAATAATTGTGGAATTATTAGCCAATGTACCCTCGATCGGGTTGACTTGACTTAGATTAAACTACACAAACTATTATAATTGATCATCCATGAAAGTGTTCATAGTGAGTAAGAGGTGATTGGATATGAATTCAACTAGTAAAAAAACTAGTTTATATTTAACTATAGTTAAGTTTGAAGAAAAGTAGTATGATTAGTTGTTAGTTGATATATTAAAATAATATTTAAATTACAATAATTAAAGTTGATATGATGTAAAAGTAGGAGAAAATGATTGAAAGTGATGATTAGTTAAAATTATGTGAGTTGATGAATAGTGAATTAAAGTTGATGTGATGTACAATAATGATTGGTTGATATTATTTGATTATATTGGTGATATTGGAGATAATGGTTGAGTTAAATTTGATTTTTGAGTGAGATATTTACTGTAGAAAATGTAAACAAGCGGTCTTCTGATTCTGACATATATATATTGAGTCTATTTGGACTTCACATTTCTTATCATGTATTTATTTAATTTACAAATAGTACGAATCCCGTGCGATTCACGTGCAAGAGATATTTATTAATATTTATAAATTAAAATTGTTCGTTAAATAATATGTAAAATTAATAATATAAAATTATTATGTAATACATAATTTATTGAAAATGTTATATGAAATTTAAATTGTGTAAAATTATATAAATTATTTCTATTTAGAATTAATACACAACCAATGCGGTGCACGTAACAAATAATAAATTACATTATATTCATTTTAAAGTAATATATCAGTCTACGAGCGGGTAAAAGCCTCTATGGGAGAGGAAGGGATGGATCAAAGTGTTAAAACCGAGAAAAGTATACAATTAATAAAAAGGATAACAATTTTTCTTTATTAAGAACTTTATTTTTTAGATTAAGTTTTTTTAAATACTACTTTTTAGTAAATGCTTAATATACTAGTATGAATCTCGTGCGATGTACGGGTAGAAGATATTCATTAATATTTATAAATTAAAAATTTTCATTAAATAATATTTACAAATTAAAAATATGAAATCAATATGTAATACAATTTACCTATATTAATTTACTAAAAATTTTATATATAAATTTAATTTGTGCAAAATTATATAAAAATGTCTATTTAAAATTAGTACACAACTCGTGCGGTTCACATACCTGATGGTAAATTATATTATATTCATTTAAAAATAAGTGTGATTTCAAAATTTTTATTCTGAAATTCAGTTTGACTATAATGTGATTCCATAAAATAATTATTTTGATAAAATTTGATCATATATTTAAAAATGTATGTGAATAATAAGTATTTAAAATTATACTGTTCCATTAATTAAAATGAATTTATTTTTGTATAACCTATCTAAATTAAAAAATTTAAGTAGTTGAGTAACTTATTAAACTATAAATAAATATTGACTCGTAAGTTATGTATAATTGTTTATTTGATTATTAATTTTAAATATATTTTTAATATATTATATACCATATTTAAATCATGCGATTAATAATGGTAATAGGTGGAAATTTTGTCAATATACTAAATTTATGCAACTAATAAATATTTTTTAAAAAAAACTTACTACTAAAGGTATAATTGAATTTTTTGCGGGATTTCAATTAATATTTTAGAAAAATACAAACCTTTTTATATATATAAAGATTGTAATCATATTATGGGTTAACTATTTGCTTAATTAAGAGCCACGATTTGAATAGTTAAGGGTTCATAAAAAAATAGTTTTTTATGTGCTTATTAATTAGTTCTTTAATTATTCAGCCGCAACTACCATAGTTGATTTTTAAAAGACACCATAAATTGTGTGCTTGGAGTAGTGAAGGGATCTAAAAAATGAATTTGTTATATGCTTTTTTTTTTTAATGCGAAAAAAGTTATTTATGTAGGCGGGATTTTAGTTTTTTTCAGGTAAATACAAACCTTATTTAAAGTAAATCAATTATTTATGTAGCCTTGCATTTAATTTTTAAACAAAAACAAATGAAATCAATTTACTGTTTTGGTGATATTATATAATCACAATCTAATCATCAAACATAAGTTAATGAATTTTAATTTCAATAGCAATTAACTGGAATAATATTATGGGTTAACTATTTGTTTAATTCAGAGCAAAATTTGAGTAGTTAAGGGATCTTAAAAAATAATTTTTGATGTGCTTATTAGTTCTT
>CACSLK010020758.1:13994-30117 GCA_902706635.1 Striga hermonthica | reverse complement strand
AAGGGGTTGTTTTCTGACTACACCCCTTCAAATGGTCGGAAGCTCCACATGGGCAACTCCTCCTCGTCTGATGTGGCTGGAGTTGGCATCGTGGTGCTGAAGCTGACTTCTAGAAAGTTAAAGCTTAAGGATGTGCTGCATGTCCCAGACATCCGCAAGAATTTGGTCTCCAGATCTCTTCTTGTAGAGCATGGTTTTAAGTTAGTGTTTGAAGCTAAGAAGTTTATTCTTAGCAAGTATGGTAAATTCCTTGGTCATGGCTATCTCGACAATGGTTTATTTAAAATTAATGTAATGGCTGTGAGCCATGTAACCGTTTCTAATGATAATGAAAATCGTACTTCTGTTTATATCGTGGAGTGTTCTGATTTATGGCATATTAGATTAGGACATGTGAATCTAAATGCAATTATACGGTTGATGAACTCAGAATTAATTCCTAATTCTAAAATTTAATCACACAAAAAATGTGAAATTTGTGTTGAAGCCAAAATGGCTAAATTACCTTTTCACTCGGTGGAACGAAATACTGAACCGTTGGGATTAATCCATACTGATGTATGTGACTTGAAGTTTGTGCAAACAAGAACGGGTAAAAGATATTTTATAACTTTTATTGATGATTGCACAAGGTTTTGCTACTTATATCTTTTAAGAAGCAAAGATGAAGCTTTGGAAGCTTATAAAAATTATAAGATCGAAGTTGAAAATCAACTCGGCAAAAAGATTAAAATAATCCAAAGTGATAGGGGTGGGGAGTATGTAGCTCCTTTTGAACAAATATGTTCTGAATATGGCATAAATCATCAAACGACGGCCCCCTATTCTCCACAGTCGAATGGTGTTGCTGAACGCAAGAACCGAACTTTAAAAGAGATGATGAATGCCATGTTGATAAATTCAGGATTACCCCAAAATATGTGGGGGGAAGCTGTTTTAACAGCAAATCATATTCTGAATAAAATACCACCTAAAGGAAAAAAATGAGACTCTTTACGAAATGTGGAAAAATCGTAAGCCGTCTTATAAGTACCTGAAAGTGTGGGTGTGTTTGGCTAAGGTTTCAGTTCTTGAACCAAAACAAATGAGAATCGGACCTAAGACGGTCGATTATATTTTTATTGGATATGCATACAATAGTACTGCATATAGAATTCTGATTCATAAATCAGAAAATCCAGAGGTATCGGTTGGTACCACTATTAAGTCGAGGAATGCTATATTCTTTGAGAATATTTTTCCTTTGAAGGAAAGGGCAGAATCTAGTTCTAACAAAAGGACGTATGAAACTGCTAGCGGTTCTGTACCAGATGGTACTATAGATAAAGAAAAAGAACTGAGACGTGGTAAAAGGGTAAAAACAGCAAAAACGTTTGGACCTGATTTTATTACGTATATGTTGGACGATGAACCGAGTTCCATTAAGGAAGCTCTTTTGCTGATGGAACGATTGATAAGTTTAAAGCAAGATTAGTGGTCAAAGGCTTTAAACAAAAGAAGGGTACGACATCTTTGATACCTATTCACCTGTGACGTGTATAGCGTCAATTAGAGTGCTTCTCTCTATTGCTGCTTTACACAATCTTGAGATTCATCAAATGGATGTCAAAACGGTATTTTTGAATGGTGAATTAGAAGAAGAGATTTACATGGAACAACCCGAAGGTTTTGTAGCACCTGGACAAGAGAAAAAGGTGTGCAAATTGATCAAATCCTTGTACAGACTTAAACAAGCTCTGAAACAATGACATTTGAAATTTGATGACATGATGTTGTCAAATGGATTCAAAATCAACGAATGTGACAAATGTGTTTATGTTAAAAACACATCAAATACATATGTAATTGTATGTCTATATGTGGACGATATGTTGATCATGGGGAGTAGCCATGACGTGATCATGGATACTAAACGAATGTTGAAAAGAAATTTCGACATGAAAGATATGGGTTTAGCTGATGTAATTCTTGGAATAAGAATTATCAGAACCCAAGATGGAATTGTCTTGTCACAATCTCATTACGTAGAGAAAGTGCTCAAGAAATTTAATGCCTATGAAGGTCCTTTGTCTAGGCCACCCCTTGATCTTAGCATAAATCTGGAAGCCAATAAAGGTCAACCAGTTGCTCAATTGGAATATTCACGGATAATAGGGAGTCTAATGTACTTGACGAACTGTACACTACCAGACTTGGCCTATCCGGTGAATAAGTTGAGTAGATTTACGAGCAATCCCAGTCATGAGCACTGGAATGCTTTGAAAAGGGTACTGAAGTACTTAAAGTACACCCTTGAATATGGGCTAAAATACTCGAGATATCCAGCAGTACTTGAAGGGTACTTTGATGCAAGCTGGATATCTGATTCGAGAGATTCTCACTCCACAAGTGGATATGTCTTCTGTATCGGAGGAGACGTTGTTTCGTGGAAGTCTACAAAACAAAACTTGTATAGCTCAGTCAACCATGGAGTCGGAGTTCATAGCTTTAGATAAAGCTGGTGAAGAAGCCGAGTGGCTTCAAAACTTCTTATCTGATATTCCATGTTGGAATAAACCTTTGTCGCTTGTGATGATTTACTATGATAGCCAAGCCGCTATAGGAAGGGCGCAAAGTAACATGTACAACGGTAAGTCTAGACATATTCGTCGTAGACATAATACCGTTCGCCAATTGATCACAAATGGTATTATTTCCATTGACTACGTAAAGTCTAAGGAAAATTTGACTGATCCTTTTACTAAAGGATTGAATAGAGATCAATTGTGAATATTGCTAGAGGGAATGGGATTAAAATTCTAAAATGAAAAGAATGATCATAGTGGTAACCCTACCTTGCTGAATGGAGATCCCATAAACTTGGTTCAAGGGGAAAACTAAGGGCTTGATTGTTTATGGATTAATTCATCCAAAAATGTGAGTTATTTGTATTTGAGTTTATTGGGTGTTATTGCACTTCAAACAAATTAATTCAGCTACTGTACCGTGGGCCCAAGTGTCCCTTGTAAGTGGACAAAATCCACTAGCCGACCCTGTACGCCTCTACTCCCTAGAAGAATAATATTATTTTGTTGTACCAAAATGATAACTACAATTTTGCCATCCCACCATATGAAAGCTTCAAAACAGAATTAAAAAAAATGCATCATTTGTGATAAAAACAAAAATGCATCAGTTGGTGAACAAAACATTGTTTGCGGTTCGATCAATAACAGTGACGAACTACCAAAATATTGTCCATTAATCATCCAAAATACAAATCATTTAACGGTAATTTCAGATAGAAGATTTTAATACTCATTACATCATAATGAATTTGATAAGTGCTACAATAGTTAACAACCCAATGACCACCAAAAAAACACAAACACAAAATGGACATGCAACTTCAAGGAGTGACGGTGTGTCGTTAACATTGTTCGTCCGCCATTGAGACGTGCTTGATGAGTAATTAGATCCACGAGTCGTATGTCCACTACTTTGCGAGTAGATTGCGTAGTATAATATGTTCCAACATTTTCCCTTGCAGAAAAAGAGCTGTTAGTTTCGGTATCCCAACGAAAATTATCGGGGTGTTTCAATCCTTCCGGACACCGAAAAAAATACTTACCATGATTTTTTTCCGTCTTTGCCATGAAACGGTACATCCGACCACGTCCACAAGAACAAAAAGGTGGCTGCGAAACCATGATTTTTGGTCCTATTTTTGTTTCTCGAACTCATCCTTTTATACATAGCATCAGAAATGTTTTCCCTCTTTTTTTCCTTCCAACTCCCGCCAAAATATGCCTGCACTTATCGCAAATCCAGCTGGCAAATGGACAATCAATCTGCTTTTTTTATCAACGTTGCCCATTTCCCAAATTTTACTACCACCTTTCCCACCTTTTTATGATATCACATGCAAAACTGAAAAAAAAAAGATGTCCCATACTTGAACATGGAAAAGAGAAAGGTAATAAATAGATTGGACAAAATACAAATTGCTATCCATACTGTGGGACTTCAGCTGCGGAAAAAAGAAAGGTAGTAATAAATAGATTGGACAAAATACAACTTCATATCCATACTTCGATTAGACCAAACGACGGGCACGACAATAATGCAAATTGAAAGTATGGGAGCACATAACGGAAAAAAAAAATGAAATAGCATTCATATCCAATTCAATAATGCAATATTGTTTGACCTTTTTTAGAACTGACAATGCACGGGCAATAAAATTATTTTATTGTTATGTGTAAGAATGGTTTGTGCCATTATTTGCATTATAGTATCACAAATTATTATTCGGCCTTGTGCATTTGCACATATTTAAATATAAATTAAATAGTATACTTTATTTGTATGCATATAATACAAAAATTATAAGTTAAATAATAATATTATATTTCAAACATGTAGTATTATAACTTATACTTAGGCATATAATATTAAAATTATAAAGGATAATAGTATTATATCTTACAATGACACAGACAAAAATTATTCAAAAAATAATTGTAACCATATAAAAAATATAATATTTATTTTAGTGTAAAATATAATTTTATGTAACTTTTATATATCATTTAGGGTAAAATATAATTACTATTAAATTACTTTAATTTAACATAATTTAAGATTGTAACATAAAAAGATGGTAAACAATAACTAATATTATTAAATTTATTATTAGTGATTAAATATAGATGTAGATGTGTATTCTTATCTGCTATTTGGTGTGTAATTGTACCGTACATATGACCTGTCAGTAATACCTTCATATCCAATTCCTTTTTATCACCACCAACATTTGCCTATATATACGTACATGGTTCACACTTCAAATTCACACCACAACATACATATCATTCTTATTTGTTCTTTTCAATCATGTGGAATTTATCATTGCCACAAACAAAGGAAGAGCATTTCCTCTACATACACGAAGGCTTTTCGAAGAAATGGCTTCCAGCAACTGAGGAAGCTTTTTGTTCCATCCTTCTACATTACATCCGGTCAGAAGGGATGACCATCGAGTTTGACGTATTTATGGCATTTGATGGAATATACCAAACTTGCTTGGGTGAAATTGGGCAACATTTGACTATAGAAGAATGTTATACCACATTCATGGTGTTAAAAGAAAGGTACCGAACCTTCAATATTTTTTAGATGACCCATCTGTTGTTTTGGACGTACACGCAAACACCATATTTATTGAGGAGGACGATCGTGAGGAAGCAATTGAGGTATGTAAATTGTACAACAATTCACTTATTTTATTTTTGATTTATAATTTTCTTGTATATGTAATACATAATGGTAAAATTACATTCAAAATTTTATCATTGTCGTACGTTATTTTCTATCAGCTTTGGCCATTAGCAAAGCATTACTGTAGCAACAATCCCGAGCCTCTATGGGAAACCTTGAAGATGATTTTTGAACCCATACGGCTTGAAACATATCCTGGTGAAATCGAAGCGAATCATGAACGAACCTCTCGCAAGTTGAATCAAGTTATTCGCGACTACTGGGCCGAAGAACGACGTATGGCAGCGCGAAGAAGAAATAGAGGAAATTGATGTGTTTTGTTTATTATAACTTGTGTTTGTACTTTACAAATTTTATCCATATGTTTGTCGCGTTTTTATATATATTTGCCAATCTATTTACGGAAGAATGTGTAATCTCAATTTCGTTGGTTGTTGAAACAAATTTCTTTTTTATATATGGTTCCTAAAAAAAATGTTAAAAGCATGGTGCTACAATATAATGGTCGTAAAAGAATGGTGCTAGAAGTTCAACTCGCCCAGCTATTTGTCGTATAGTGTTGTGAGTAAAAATATTATTTACCCTATTACTAGAAATTGAATACTACATATGTTATTTTATTTTTTTATAGCAAAATATTATCTTATAGTCCACATTACTATTAATTAGGCACATAATACGCATATAACACACAATAATAATTATGCAACATGTCTTCAAAGTTTGAAAAACGACATTAATAATAAATAATAAGTACTACAACATAATTAAATAATATATTAACTAACGACGTCGGCCACCTTCGTTGGCCCATAACGCCGCAGCAATGGAGTCGCGTACACCACACTGTTCACGTACAGCAACTCTAGAGGTATCTAAAGTTGTCATTAAGGGCCGAGTATGATCATCGTCATCGGGTTCTGGTATATAGTCCGGGTCATGTAAAGCAGGAGGTACATTTTCGAACTTTTGGTGATGAAGGATGAAATTATGCAGAACACAACATGCGATAACAATGTCTGTCTGGCATTCAGGCGAGTAGTTTGGCATCAAGCCTTTTATAATGGGGAACTTACCTTTTAGTATACCAAAACTACGTTCTACCACATTCCTGACAGTGGCATGCCGTCTATTAAATAGCTCTCGTGCAGTTTTAGGGGTCTTGTTTGACCGGATCCACTCCGGCAAATGGTACCTATCGCCGCGGTAGGGTGCCATGAATCCCGGCACGTTGGCATACCCCGAGTCAACCACGTAATATTTTCCTGCCATACAAATTAGTTAAGGTGTAGTAAGTTCATATAAGTTTGTAACGTTTTAATAATTTGTAATAAATATACAATAAAAATCATACAAAATGAGTGCAAATCGAAACATAATGTAATCACAGACCTTCCGGCGGCCACGGGAATGTGTTTGTGGGGTCCGTCAATGTTTCAGCAAAAATACGCGCATCATTTGCGCTTCCTTCCCACCCTGCCAAAACAAAAGTGAATTTGCAGTCAAAGTCACACGCCACCATCACATTTTGGGCCAGGTAACCTTTTCGACATCTATATTTGACATGCTCTTCTTCCGGAATATAAGCTGGTATGATGGTTCCATCAATGGCACCGATGCAATCCTGCATTATTACAAAAATAAATTCATGTTATATACATGAAAATGGTCATTAAAATAAAGTTTTGTACAAATATGCGTTCAACCTTAAAGTATGGATATAAATATCGATTATTTCGTATCCAATCTGGGACACGATTAAAATCCGGGGGACGTATGTATTGTGGAGCCATTTTCAGCAAGCCATTCAGCATGATTTGCACATGGTTACTAACTGTCTCGGTAGAACGTCGAAATGACTCTGCAGAACGGCGATGCCTTTGGTGTCCTTTTATTGTATGCAAGAAAATTGCAACGCTTTCTTCAATGCGGACTTTTTGTTGTCTTGCTTCGCCATGACAACCTGTTTGTTTAATTTCTTTGCACAACAATTTGAAAACATACTTGTTCAAACCCATTGCATCATAGAACCTCCGATCGTGGCCCGTAAGTAGTTCATTAACCCAGTCCGCCCCAGTGTACGTCGACTGCCGGTAGGGGACTCGTGGAATGGACGGGTTATATTGGAACGCTTCATAAACATGCATCAGTTGTTGGTGTTGTAACTGAAGTATATTATTGAACCGCTGCAAACGGGATACACGCGACGGTTGAACATCATTGTTAACACCTTCATCCATGTGGTCATTAGCGTCCTCGGAGTCTTCGTGTTCGGCATCATCGTAATCATCATTGGCGTTCGACATCCTACAAATTGAAATTTGTACGACCATATTTTTTTCTAAGTAACAAATCACATTGAAACAAAGCAACATGAAATACCACCAAATTGGAAAAAGAGTTCAGTCAAATAAAGGAAAAACAAAGGTCAAACACATAAAGTCACACAACAACCAAATACCAAATAAGAGCAATCCAAATGCAGCAAGAACGAAAAAGAAACACATCAAGTACTGGAAAACAACAACATCCCTAAAATGCCCCGTCATCCATCCACATGTCTAGAAGCGCACGTTTGTTTTCTTCCATTTCGAGGCCAAGAAACGTGTACAAGCTCATCGGGTCCCGAAACTTCTTCCATGCTACCTTCCTCACTGGCACAGGGACATTAGACATGGACTCCAACTCTCTCAAAGCTTTTTGGAGGTTCACTTGATCTGCTTCCGGCTGAGCGTGTTGTTGGATAATGCGGCTTGTTTCTGTTATGGAATTCATGGCCGTGTCGAAGGTGGAAGTGGCCCCTTTACGCCGACGGATCGCCCTATTACCCTCTGGGGAGTTCATTGGCTCGTCACTCAACTCATCAGGGAACAAGTAAGTGGGAGTTATAGGCGACTTCATTCTCCGACCCGTGCACATTCCCTCAGGAGTTTGGGTAGATGCCCGTGCTCTGCTGCCAGTTGCAGTTGTCCCAAGGAAAATAGTGGTAAGCTCGCGGTAGTGCAAGCAAACTTTTTTCTTCATCTCCCCGTCCTTTGGATGACCCTGTTTTTGGACAAAAAATTATTTCAACAATAAAACAGAATGCCTCGAAATATTATCGGGCCAAAAAAACCACTTCATCAGAATATATCAAGCACCTCAAGTTCCTTTAATACAACCAGCAAAGTAGCTTGTATATTTTTTTCACCATATTGAAGATAATATTTGGCTTCAAAAAATAGAGTAACCTCAGCAGAAAAAACAGAGAATACACAATTGTATATCAAATCCACATGACAGAAGGAGACTCACAAGAGATGAAAAAAAAAATCATATAAAAATAGGAAACATAATATATCAAGTATCAAAATGAAACAACTTTACTAACTGTGATCCACCTGCCCCAAACATCTTCGCCACCAGTGATCTTCCCTGTCGAAGATTCCCAACCAAAGCCGGTTTCTGTAGTAAGCATTGTGTGGAACCGACGCCACTGCACTTTCAAACGGTCATGCTTACTCGTGATTTGTGTTATCTCATATGCCTGTTCCGGACCACACGCGTTGTTCAGTTGTTTCTGGATTTCCATCCAATGACATGTTTTGAATTTCTGGCCTGTGCAATTGCCCAGGATAATTTGGTCCAGCATCAATGATATTAGCCGATATTCATTCTCTGCAGACCACTTTGCTTCTCCTTGCTTCGATTTCGAGCTCCCAACCTCAACGGAATTCGACATCTACAGTTTGTGACCGACAAACAACTCCCACATTGTGTTGTTTATTTGAAGACAAAAATATAACATGACCAACATTGTTGTACAAATGAGACATAAACCAGAAAGACAACAATATGGCTCTGTTATGTCCAACGAAATCGCAAAAAATTTTGGGACGAACACTGAAAATTCAATAAAGGGGAACCTAGACAACAAGGGATTGCAGTACTTTTTTTTTTTTTTTTCAAAGTAATTGTTCTCATTCCCTCAACAGACACACAGATGAAGTTTGATAATAATTGTTATTAGGAAAAAAAACGTATAACATATAAATGCAGAAATCCCCAATTTTTTTAGGGCTGAACCGATAAAAACCAGCAAATCACATAAACAACAGAAAAAAAGCAGCAAATCCGAATATGTATCTCAATAAGAGCAGCACTTGCGATAGGAATCATAAAAAGCAACTAACCTTCCTTCTCTGTTTTCTTTTCTTCTCAGGCGAGGTCACCGACACGCTGCCGGTGCTTTCTGTACGCGGATCTGTCCTCTTCACTGGATCTTCCGGCGAACGAAAAGGTGGACTGACTTCCGGCTGGGAGGTGAAATGGTTGGAGGTCATTGTTTTTGCTAACAGAAGAGGGGTAATTTATGGAAGGAGGTTGTATTCTCTGTATCTCTCTCTCGAGCCTTTCGTCATTTTCAATTCAATTGAAAGACAGATATGCAGTACAGTTCAGTAATGGGGGGACAGAAGGTAGATGGGGTAGGACCCACATAATAACATCAAGAGTCAAATATTCCGTAGACAAACAGCCCATATCTCAATTTTATGGAATAATTCAATTTGAGTAAATAAATCCATATCCAAGCGCGCCCTAAACTATGAAAATTTAGCTAAGCACTTAGAACATTAGAATGTCCAAATCTATTCCCTAAAGCAATCCAAGTGCAAGATTACCTGTTGATTGTGGTGAGGGTAAGTCGTATGAACTTTTAATGAATCCCTAACCTTTTAAAGGTGGAGTAATACAGGATACTCTTGATATGGAGGTCACCTATATAAGTGTGAAGTGAGGGTCGCTTCAATTGTAAACACTTATGAATCCAAAGTGTTGTCCATGGACAAAACGGACACAACAATAGAACGGAATGGAGTTAAGGCTCTATTGTGTGATTGTCATTGTCTTGGTGTACACTATGGAGGAATAGTTCAAGGCACTATATCCACTAAGCCGCCAGTACATTCGATGATGTTTACTAAGAAAGGTTCAAAGCCACAAGCTACCTTTTCTGATGCAATAGAGTCTTGTGAGAATTGAGCACAAGAGTCTGCATACATGCATACATTTGATTTCCACTCATGTGGGGGATTGTTGGAAAAATCAGTCATAAAACTTGGGTTTGACCCGATTGTGACTGAATTTTTTATGGCTAAATATTTAATATGAGTTGAATTAAATATTATAAAATAATTCTACGTTCCGAGTAGATACTCGTGGTATATTTATTTTCTCAAAACTGATTTTAGGTGAGTGAGAAATAAATTGTTAAAGTTAGCCATAAAAGGGCACGTAAAACGTTGGTTATGGGAATTGAAGGGTCAAGAGTCACTCCCACATTGGACTCTAAAATGAGTTTAACTCTCTTTATTATAATAAAGAGAGTTGGAGAGGTTACAACAAGCACAAAGCTATGCACCAAGTGTTGGTGTTGTTTTCGGCCACATGCGCGCGCACGCCCGCCGGCCGGCCGACTCGGGCTCGGGCTCGGGCATGGGCCCGGGCCTGGGCCTGGGACCTGGGACCTGGGACCAGGGACTTGGGGCTTGGTCCTTGGTTCATGGTTCTTGGCAATTAGACTTTGGGCTGGACTTGGGCGGCCTTGGGCGGTTGGGCCTTGGGCCCAATCACTATATATCTTTTTGCTGCAAATTTATTTGCAATTTTAGGCCCAACTGGAAAATCCAATTTTGATTTGGATTTGGGTTTTGACCCAACCCGAGTGAAACCTCTCCAGGTACAATGGATCTGGACACATGACCTTTCATGTGAAATGTAACACCTGACCTTTCATGTGAAGTGTTAATGGTGTTGATTACCAGTTAATGGTGATAACTCCTGGTTAATTGTGAGTTAACACCTGAAAAATGTTTCTGCCCGTTATCTCTGCCTTTAGTGGCAGATGTGACTGCTGGTTTCCCTCAAGATGTGGAAGTCCTATAAATAGGACCTTGAGTTGCAGTGAAATCATACAACATTGCATGCACTCTGAATACTCTCAAAAGCCTCACGCATCATATCATACTACTTTGTTCTCGACTTCATTCCAGTTCGTCGGAGCTCGAATTCTGGTGTGCTACAGTATTCGAGACGTAAGCCGTTGTATCTTTGGGGACGAGACGCCTGAACCCGTCAGCACTATACGGGGCCTTTTTGCCTTGCGGAAAGAACAATCACCTCGGCTATTTTCGCTTTCTCTTTTGTAATTTTTTCGTTTCTGTTTAAGTTCAAATTGTAAGAACTGAACACTTCAGTCAGTTCATAGGTTCCCCTTGTAATTCAAAACACGCTTTGTGTAACAGAGGTTTTGCTCCGTTCGTCCTAATTCTGTTCGTTCATTCGGTCCCGTTAACTTGTAGATTCGTGATCAAAGGTATCGTTCGAGCTGCTCTTGTAATTTCGTGCTTAATCTATAATGCTTATTCATCCAAAGAATCGTTATGTGTTTGTCTTTCGATTGATGATTTCGGTTGAATAATATTTGGATCGTTTCGTTCATCGGGCCCTGAGATGGTAATTTTCATCATGAAACTGTTGGAACTCTCATTCGTGTAAGTCAAGTTGGGTTGTTGTGTGCATTTTCGTGATATTTTCGGAGTGTCTGTCATATATTCTTGGATTTGCCATTTGTTCGTCTTGTCATTTGAGCCACGTCAATGTTTTTATTTTGTCCATTATGGTAGTCGTTTTAAATTTCAGATCCTTTGTTTATTAATGTTAGTAATCTGATCAAATTCTTATGAGGATCTGCAAAGTGTTTTCATAAAAGAAAAAAAAAAAAAAAATAGAAAATGGTACTCTTAATCTTATTAAAGCTCAATTATACTAATCAGTGAAGCTTTCGATGCGCATATGATCAAGTAGATTTAAATAGAGTTTGTGTTCATGCTAATACTTGCTTGAAATTATTGTTTAGTTAATTCAAAAGGCACATATATTTACATGGTGCGCATCCATGTGTTTTTTTTTTTTTTAATTTTCTTTGCTTTATGTACCTATTAGTTGAGTAGGTTGTAAAATACTTTCTGTACTAATTATTTTAATAGTTGAAGCCCTTTGTGTATTGGCTAAATAGATTTATATGTATTTATTAGTTCAATAATCATGTCAAGATATTGTCAGTATGCTTGAGTTAGAAAATTTATGTGATTTTCTTTGTTTATTTAGACCAAATTATGTGCTCTTATATGCAGTATGTGTTATGTTTGTTTTAATGTGTCGTTCTGTATGTAAATCAAAACCTTAATAAAAAGATTTAATAATAAAATGTAGGTTCTTGAGGAGTCGAGCCTCACCAACCTACCGAGCTATTTTTGTGTAATATTCTACTTCGATATCCAGGTGGGTTGTAATTGTAAAATTTGCTACGCCTAAATTAATTGTTTTGGCTGTTGTATGATCAAAGTTTACATGTGAACCATGTAGTCTTCGATGTGAGCTATATTGGCCGTCGAACGGTTATCCCCGTAGCTATAGAATGTATCTTCGGGTAGTCTCCTTTAATATTGTTGACAGTCAGGGCGTGAGCCTTGGCTGGTGATCCTCGTATGTAAGGCCAAGGCGATAGTTTTGGCATTCGGGGTGGATTATTGCTCCTGCTGGCCGGGCACTCGTCGTAAGGCCTTCGAGGAAGGCATTCAGTATATAGCTCGTCAGTAGTCTATTGTTATAGGTGTGCACATGAGACCATTATTGATTATTGATAGGAGATAGGACAATTATTGATTCCTATACATGTTGCGACCATACTTAAATTGTTTTCTTGACTATTGAGATTAATTATTGCATAGCGGTGAGCACCTCGACTTTCCTATTGTGCTCATCCCCACCTGCTCTTCATGGATGCAGGTTAGATAGAGCGGCACGGCAGAGGGGATGCATGTTGTGGTCTTTAATTTGAAAAGATAAATGCTTCCACTGTGAACTGGACTTGGATATTATTGCGTTATGATTGATTATTTCTTTTCGTTAGTACTGGATTACTGAATTATTGGTACGGCTTATATCCCTTGGATTATTATCGGATTATGATTGATTGTTGGGATTCTCATATGGATTATGAGTATTGATTATTGCTGAGTATTGAGGATGTGTTTAGTATTGATTATTGTTTGAAAATGAGTAGCGCCTCAAATAAGTGTCTTTAAAAATAAATTTTAAAAAAAAAATTATTCTAACTATCGGTAAATAAAAGTGGGGCGTTACAACACAATCCTAAAACATCCTTAATTTGAAATCACGACCCACATTCATTTGCAATCAAATATGTCAGTGAACAGATCAAATGTATCCATGATCAAATCGAATATATCCACCATCAAACCAAATAATTCCTCGATCATATCAAGTATATCCACGAACAAATCAAATAATCCCTCGAACAAATCAAATAATCATTCATAAATAAATTCAACAATATTCCATAAATAAATCAAATATCATCCCGAACAATCAAATAATACTCCACGAATAGATGAAATCAAATAATATCCATGAATAAATCAATCTCCTCGTCCAAATCAAATAATATCCACGAATAAATTAATCTCCTCGACCAAATCAAATAGCTACGATCAAACATAATTGTCCACGAAAATAATTCCACGATTAAGTTAAATATTGCTCCACAAATAATATCTTCACGAGTAAACCAAATATTTCCATGAGCAAATTATACAGTCCAACACGAGCAAATAAAATAATCTTCCATGAATAAATCAAATAATTTCACGATCGAGTCAAATATTACAACGAACATATCAAATGATTCCACAACTAAATCAAGCATCTTCACCGAGAAACTCATAATTTATCCACGAATAAACTAATTAATTCCCCATTATCACAAATTTAAAAATCCTCGAGCTCAAAATTTAAATCCACTCCATACCTTCATCATGAGACTGCTAATTAAATTTACCTCCCCGACCTCGTTGAGTTCTCCTGAGTTGGTCTTGGGCACAAAATGGGACTGTTGGGTCAAGTTGGACAGGTTTAGAGCGCTGTTGGACCCTTTGGGTGGTTTAGAGATGATTTGACCCCAACATGGGCCGTAGGGGCTGGTGGGCCGCGACCAGAGAACACTAGGCTGCAGATGCACGCTATTGGGCCGGGAAATGGGCTGCAGGACGCGGGCATCCCGAGGGCCTGACGCGGGCTGAAAGCAGTGTGTAGCGCATGCTAGAGTACGGGCTGAGCGCGGGCTTGCGCGGGCCAGCGGTTGTGACGGGAGCGGGCCCCGCGGGCTGGACGCGGATCGCATGTTGGGGTGGGCAGGAGGTTGGGCCACTCACTGGGCATTTTGGTTGGGCTCTTCAACTACAATGGCGTAGGGGCCTTCTTGCAACTGGATCGTACGTAGGCCGCTGGGAGCAGAACCTCGGGCCTCTCACGTTGGGTCCGGCGCAGACTGGAGCCATGGGCTGAGAGCTGCGCACTGAAAGTCGCGAGATGGGTGTGATTGACTAGAAAAATGACGTCGGTGAAAGTTTGTCGGTTCCGACAAATGTGACTAGTTGAGAATGCGCCTCGACGAGGCATCCCAATGGTGTCCTCGGTTTTTGATGATTCGCTAGAAATAGCCCAGAAATAAAGGAAGATTACTGGATTTTGACCAAATGTCTCTTAGATCCAACAACTTTCACCGCATAATTGATGGCCTTCCCGGAGGAATTTTTGCACGAAATTTTAAGGGTAGTCTTTGTCCCATTTTTGTTACATTTTTCGTGTTCGTTTTACCTTTTATTTTCCCCAATTTTATGTTTTTGCTCTTAGTTTAGGTCAGTTTTGTTTTTTTCGTGTGTTTTTATTTATTTAGAGTCTTTTTGTGTTTTTCTATTATTTCCTTCATTTTCTCCGTTTTGTTTTCGACTCAGGGTGTGCAGGGTAGGTACCTCGGTTGATTATCATTTTATGGAAAATATTTTTGGCAAGCTTAATTCGTAGAGGGATTCGTCGGCGTCACATAGGAATAAGCAGAACTCTAGTCCATTCTCGAATGAGTTCAAACGTGTCCCATGCATTAAACAGTGCAAATCGACCAATAGCGAGTCCCATACTCGTGCCATGTTGGTGTCGTGCAGAATCCCTCCTCACAGCACGTTACAGTCCATCACCTTCACGGTAGACCATCTTCCTACCAGCCCGCTACATGTTCAAGTTTCGACAGCAACTCTCACTCGGATGCGCCATCACGTCCCTCAAACTCCGACGGCGGTGCTCCAACTTCTCCTCCACGGCGTGCCACCACCTCCACGGTGTTTCTTCTTCACGTCGCTGCACATTCCACGTCCATCTTAACCTCTAACAGAAGCAGGTTTGCGTCCCCGCAGCGGTCCAAAAGCTGCCGCCTGCACCACGCTGCGAGACGGCACCGCGCCGCGCCACCGACCTCCACCGCGCCGCGAGCTTCCTCCACGTCACGACGTCCTTGCCCAGAACAACTCCACCGCGTCGCGAGATAAGATCCCCTCACGCCGTGCCAGCACATTCACGATGCAAAATCTGTCCCCGTTGCAACAGCCCCAAGCTCTCGAACTTCAGAGAAGAAAACTCGCGGCCTCGGCGAGGTTAGCGGCCGCGGGACAATTATTCATCGTTGTAACACCCCGCTTCTTGTAATACATCAGAGTGCGCGGTTTTTCGCAAATTTACTGAAGATTTAAATAAAATACTTATTTTTTCGAAACTGATCGGGATGCTACCGTGAGACTTGATTTTTCTGAAAACCGTTAAAATTTTAAACTGATAAATAAAAACGGTTATAATGTCTTATCCGACAAACATCGGAACAAAGTCTGATAAAAGTACTGAAAAGTTTAGCGGATGTCTAGCGTGGCAAATCATAAGTACAATAAAAACATAAATGTCCTGAACAGCTCGC
>CACSLK010020742.1:20666258-20682585 GCA_902706635.1 Striga hermonthica | reverse complement strand
TTATTTTATTATCATGTTAAAAAAGGGAGCAGCCAACTCAATTTAGGTTTAGTAAATTAATTATTGTTTTAGTTCTTTGTTGATAAAATATTAGAATTGATTGTTAGGTTCCGTAAATTACTTATTATTCTAGTTCTTGGTTGATAAAATATTGGAATTGAAAATTAGGTTAATTAGATTACTTATTATTTTAGTTCTGGCTAATAAAATATTTGAATTGGAAATTAGGTTTAGTAAAGAACACACCATATTATTTTTATATTAATGTCAAGGAGATTTAATTTTTAATTTTTTTTTTCAAAATTCTAAAACTTAATTTTAGTTTTTATAATTTGTGAGGTTGAAAATTTGATGTTCACAACAAGTTAGGGCACTTATTTTTTTTGGTAGCAGGTCATGATAATTTGTGTTTGACTCTTATCATCTTTTTTTTTATTAGGTATTCCAATGTCAAATCAAGAGAGAAAGAGGCCTAATATTCTCTCGTTCTTTAATCCAAAAAATGATAATGCTTCATCATCTGGGAGAGGAGTTTTTAGCCGATTCTATGATCATTTATATTGAGAGAGTGAGAGAGTTTGATTCAATTATTGATTCTGATTCTATAATTGATGAATATTATGTTCCAAAGAATCGTAGATTGCAACTTCAGTAGTACGGGAACGTTTACGCGAATCATCTTTTATTAAAAAATATTTAACTTCATCATTAAAATGAAATAATGGGTTACTAGTTTGTTTTTTTTTTTTTTAATTTAACCTTTGTTAATTATATGCAGGATAAACAGTTGTATGATAAATAAAGAGAACAAAAGATTTTTTGGAATGCTGTATAAAGGTAACTTGTTTATCATTTATTGTATATATATATATATTTTTTTCTTGTAAAAATAATTCTAGCCCAGGTAGGTTTTAAATCCTGGCTCCGCCCCTGGTTCGTCATGAAAGTTATAGAGGCATGAGTTAGGGATATTTTTCAAGTGGTTTCATCATGATATGATTTGTAAATTGTAAGCTACATGCATTTTAAATTCACTGTGCATGCTGATAATTGTTGCAAGTTCATGTTTAGGTTTGTAAATTGAGTTGTAATGTTTAAAAGCATGTTTATGTGGCATAACTGAACCATGTCATGCTATGTGATGTCTATATGATCCTTCAATGTCCTAATTGCTAAAAGTTAAGCAAGCCAAGATATCCAACAACCGAAAAGACTTATACATAAAACGTTTTCAAAGCGAGGCGAGCAAGACAAAGCCAAGCGAGCTAGTTTTCAAAGCTTATGCATATGTATAAGACTAGCGAGAATAAGATAAGCCTTGATACGATTCTAAGACAAGTCCCAACAAATGTAGGTGTTTGACGAATTGTGCCTCGACTGTCTACTGCTTTCCTGGTTTTATTGCTTTACTCTGGATACCAGGTGGGTCTTATTTAAATTGCTATGCAGTAAATGTTGTCAATGACTATTTGTGGTATGATCAATGTATATATGTGAATCATGTAGCCTTCGATGTGAGCTGTGTCGGCCGTCGAACGGTTATCCCTGTAATTGTAAATTAAAACCCGTGGGGTTTACTCTTACTGCTGGCATCAATAGAAGCCCGAGGGGCATTCGGTGTAGAAGCCCGAGGGGCATTAGACATATAAGCCCAAGGGGCATTCGATAAAAGCCCATGGGGCATTCGATACGTCTACCAGCAGTAGTCTATTGATATAGGTGTGCACATGAGTCTTGATTGATGATATGTGATGGATAATTGGGATAGAATAATGATTCGTATACATGCTGAGACCATACCTTATTGATTTATGTGAATAACGTTTACTTCATAGTGGTGAACACTATTGTTTCCTCTTGTTCTCATCCCCACCTGCTCTTCATGGATGCAGGTTGAGCCGGTGACTGCATGGCAACGAGAGACGAGTGTTGGTCGGTTGTTTAATCGACCCTTATTGTGTAGCTTCTGCTTTGTTATTATATTATGATTATTTTTATCATCATGTTGAAATCTGGGTAATTATGATCTTGGATTATCTATGATTTGAGAAATTTGAACACTGTTTGGGGAGATGCCCCTTTTGCTAATAATCGATTTCGGAACTTTGTTTAAAACCCTATGAGGGTGGTTTCAATTTGACTCTGGATGTTGATGATGTTTAAATTACTTGCGAGTAATTGATATGTGAAAGTTCGTAGTTGTTGATTTTATGTCGAGTAGCACCAAACGATTTATTAAAAGAATTTTGAAAAACTTTCGTTGACTTTTGAAAAGTCCTTGACTTTCGTCAAATAAAAGTGGGGCGTTACAGGCACGGCTGTGGATTGGCGGTAGAAGGTGGAGGCGTGGTGGAGGTTTGTTGACAGCGGCGATTTTTGTGGCCGTCGACGTTGAAACACACATTGTGAGCTCTGGAAGAGTTGCCGAATCTGCATAAGGTGGTGGCATCAGATCTGTTTAAGGCGGCGATACAAACGACGATCTTGGTGGGAGGCGTCTTTTGTCGACGACAGCGACATGATCGACGATGGTGGGATGCGTCTTCAGTCGCACTGTGAACTACCGGCGGGGATAGAGGAAGGAGAAATAGAAAGTTAGAGAGGAGGGAGAAGAGAGAGGAGAGACGAGAGAGAAGAGAGAGGAGGGAGAGGAGAGGAGAGAGAAACGAGTTTGTATTTAATGATTAGGGCGCACTCTTTTGTTGTTTGGAAAATTAGAACACTGTCCTTCTAGCTATTTATTTGTCCATAATATAATTATTTATTTACAGTTTTGTCACCGCAAGTTTGACCTCATAACTCAATTTTGACTTCATGATGTCCATTGATATAATTGATCCAATGGTCTATAATCATTCTTATTTCATTTATTATCTACCATCTCATATGATCCCCCTCTCTCTCTCTCTCTCTATTTATATATATATTTATATATGGGAGAGAGAAGGGATCAACTGAGAAAGAAAGATAGTGAAAGAAATGAGAATAAATCTGGATTATTGGATACATCATATCAATGGTTAGGATTAAGTCAAATTTGATCAATCATTAATGGCAATATAGTATTTAACATACATATTATGGTCAAATGTACATATTCGCCCACTTAGTAAGGGTAAAATGGATAATACACAACCATTTACAACTCATCAACCCATACAGTGGGGCCCACACAAACTCACCCTCAACATTCTCTTCCACACATTTTCTATCACCTAACAATTTCAACCTCACGCAGGTCAGTCCACGAAAACCGTTACGCCAACTGTCGCCGTTGCTCGTCTCCATCTCTCTCTCGTGCCATCTATATGTATATTTATATCTCTCAATCTACCTGGCCCGTGTTTATTTTTTTATTTTTATTTTAGAGATGTCGCCGCCGGCCTATCTTCTCCGGCGAACTCAAACCATGTTTTTCGCTGATACGACCCATTTTATTGTTGAGTTCCAGTCTCGGCGAAATCAAACATGGACAATATATCGTCCCTTTTTCGGTGATCTCAGATTGGGAAGATAGCTCGTCTCTACTCCGACGAACTTAAGTCGGTCTGACGTGAGTTCTCTATTAGTTGTCGAGATCCTCATCACCTCGACGACAGTGTCGAGTCTTGGCTATTTTGAGTAGTGGTTGTGTCGACCCTGCTATAGTGACTCTCGCCGTCAGCCACCGCCCTTCAACCCGTCGTCCTCTTCATATGCCGCCATGATTTTGGATCTCGAGACCTCAGGACCTTGTGCGTCTCGATGACGTTCTCCGGCGATGGGGCAATTACAGGTGAAGGAAGATGAAAGAATAGACCGTCAGATTTTTGTTTTCAAGAATTGGGGCCTCCTAAAAGAATTTGATTAAATCTAGGGATTTAGTTACAAATTTAGTATGTTTATTTAATTCTAATTTAACCCATGGGTCAAATTTATAATTTAGAATAAATTTATAAAATGCACAATCTATTATTATATAAAAGAGCTAAGAAAAAAATACATGAATAGTATTTCATTTTTTCGCTCATTGTTTCGATTTATACCATTAATGGAATGATTTTTTGAGTTCTTTGGATTGTCCCGCCTTAGACAATTATTTGAATTTAAAAAAATCAATGTGTAAAATATCCTAAGAGAATATACAATGGGATTTAGTTAGGGGAAGATAATTAGGTAAGATATAATTAGAATAAGTCTAATTATTCTTTTTTTTTTTCTCTCTCATACGCAGGTGAAAAAAAATAAAAATCTTGGGCGGAATCCTTCTCTTTCTTCTGTCTCATACGTAGGTGAAAAAAAATAGAAATCTTGGGCGGAATATGACGAAATTAATCATGGAGGGGGTGTTTGTCTGTGGCAGGTGACGAACTCTAGGGCTTCGCTGGGGCCTGTCATCGTGAGGGCTTTCCAATGAGAAGCTATTGGTCGGGTTGTATGCACGATGGTCGGATTGTGTGTTTTAGTCGTGTCTGGCTGATCTTGGTGATTGCGTGCGACTGTTGAAACCTGAGTCATTTATGGCCGAACATGGGACGGGTTGCGGTTGTACAAGGTCATTTGGTAATTGAGCGGAGAAAAAGATCGAGTAGTGTTGGACAAGGACGGACTAGATCTTGCGAGGATGATGATCGACCGGAGATTGTCTGGTTGTAACTCGAACGATGGGTGTTGGCCGGAGATGGCATGGTTGATGTTTCCAGTATGATGACCGGCGACGGGGCTGCTATTCCAAGGACGGACTGAAGGTCGACGATGGCCACAAGTTGCCAAGGCTGGTTGCACTCCTTCACAGAGAAGCCGCCTAGAGATTTTGAGCACCGGTGACATGGACGAACGTCGAGAAAATATTTGTACTAGCGAGTTCAATTTTTCTGCCGAAATTATAGAATTCAAGTTTTTTTAACGCGTTTTGTTAGAAAAATTTAGGCACTTGTGGAGTCCATAACAGTGGAATTAAACAATATTCAACTGGACTATTTGCTCTTTAGTTAAATTTGTTTATTTATTTTCATAATTATTGACATTATCTATATCTATACTTACATAAAAAGTCATCTCATTTACTAGAATTAGTAGGAATAAAAGTCAACTCATATAATTGAACACCATATTTAGAAAGTTTTATATTTTTTAAATCATAAAATAGGATAGCATTAAATGCTCTTAAAATTATGGATTTTGTTGAATTCATTTTTAGTAAAATTTGAATCCAAATTTACGTGTGGTTTTTTAGTGAAAAATTTGAAATTCAAAATCTCTTCTCATTTTAGTTACAAGAATATCGGGTTGCATTCAACACTTGGACGAATTTAAAAATTATTCCTTAAATGAAGGAATTTATAGATAATTGTTATCTCTCCTCAATCACATGATTATTTTCAATATAAAAAGAGACATATTACAAATTAGTGAATCATATATTACCTAATTCAATATCTTAACATTAAGGAATAAATCCATAACATTATGTAAATTCGTATCTCATACTATTATATAATTAATAATATATTATAGTGATATTATCAAATCATAAAAAGATATTAAATCCATATTGTAAAAAAAATAATTCACATAATTTTATAACCATTCTACTACACTATTTAACTGTATTCCTTTTTATTATATATTAAAATAATAAGTAAATATTATATGGTGAACAAAAATAAGTAAAACTGTTACTTTCTCTTATATCAAGGGATAAATTTATATGTTAATATTATATTTTTATTAGTATAAAATGTTTTAGTGAGAAAATATGTTAATTATTTTACAAGCTAGCACTATCATTCTTAATGTTCTGGCTAAAAAAACAACGTTGGTTAAAAGATATGGAAAAAAGCTTATAACCCTACTGTTTTTTAGACTTAACGTTGATTAAAAGAGGTAGAAAATAGATAATAAATTACTTTTTAGACTTAAACATACAAGGCTGAGAAAATAACTCAATTAATATTTTTTTCCCGTGCATCGCACATGGTACGTACTAGTTATGATAAAGGAAGTGTCCAATATTGTGTGAGAAATGCACATTAAAAATTTTGTTTTAGTTTGACGAAAATATAGAGTTGTTTATTGGTCGGTTCACGCGTTTCTTAAATCTACCAAAATTTATTAAAATGTCATTGCCCAACTCAGGGTTGTTCATTGGTTGACCAATCAAGTCGGCGGGAAAAATTTAAAATAAAAATAATCCAATCAAACTTTGGAAAAAAAAAAAAAACCTAAGCTCATCGAATTTTGTCCAAAAACAAACTAAAAAGAACCGAAATTATCGGTTTATTTGATTGGATAATCAAATATAACCAAAACAATTAGAATCAATTATGATTTATATTGTAAGAATATATTTCGTATCTTACTGTATTTATATAATATTTAATATTATTTAATTGGAAAAAGAAAACCACAACATGTATAATCAAAATTTTTAAAATTAAAAATAGTTAATCCAACCAAATATAAAAGTTAGTTCAAAATACGTAGTTTGGCCGTTTTTTACTATATAGTGCAATATAGTAGTTATTAATGTGTATTTTGTCTAATATACTTATGCAATCGCAGTGCATGAACTTTTTACGATTTGTCACAAACCAAAATAAAGTTGAACAAAAGTATTGGTTTATTTGATCAGTTAACCTAATCAACATAAATAATCGAAATAAATTAAAAATTATATTATAAGAGATATATTTAGTAGTTTAAGGTCATAGTTAATAATTTTATTTAAAACTCAGACCTAAAAACTTAGTTCGGCCGGTTCGCTCGCTATGATGCGATATGACAGTCATTAATGTGCATTTCGCCTATAACAATTGTGCAATCACAGCGCATGCTGTTTTCATGATCTTGTCCCAAACCCAAATAAAGATGAAAATTGTTAGTTTATTTGTATGGTTAACTGAATTAACATGAATAACCGAAATAACATATAAATTACATTATAAAAAATATATTTAGTAGTTTAATGTTTTAGTTAATATTTTTATATTACCTTTTGTTGTAAAGACAAAAAATATATAAATAAAAAAAATATATTTTATATAGTTAGATTGGTTCAGTTATTTTAATAAACAAATGAGATATCAAATAGAATTGACCAAATTTTTAAAAAGTAAAAATAAATAATCAAACTATAATATAAAAATCATTTATTAACCAACAATTTTAAAAAATAAATGAGACCTAATTTTTTTATATAGTTCGGCATGTTCGGTTATTTTGTTTATTTAAAAATAACTAAAAACAACATTAACCAACTAATATTATTCGATTGATCATTAGAATTACTGTAATATTATATGAAACGTGTTGTGTTATAAAGTGCAACTTATTGCTGAAAAAAGTACAATGTATTAATATATAAAGTGCAATACTAAAATGTGGTATTTTAACAGGAATGTGTGTGTGTGTGTGTGTGTGTGTTTTTTTTAGTGTGATGTATAGTAAAGAATTAGGTCACTCAATTTTTTTATATTTATATTGCATAATTGTTTGGCGGGAGTTGTTGACATTAATTGTAGAGTGTGGTTATAAAGTGCAACGTGTTGTTTTATAAAGTTCGAAATGTTGTTTTACAAAGTGCAATATTCCGCTATATAAAATGCACTAATTTATACTTTCCCATGTGTATCCGAAAACTAGTTTTAATCGATATAATTTTACATCTAATTAACCTAACTAATTAAGCTATATTTTCATTTAATACTTTTATTATATAATTTTATTATTATTATTATAATATATTTTAATATTTTATATTATTTTTATTTATTAATTTATTTGTTATTTATTATATATGCATGACAAAGTATATAACGAATCATTTTTTATTCGCGTATGTGATCTGTTAAACATACATTTTAGTTAAGGATTGATTTCAAGGTGAAAAAAAGAAAGAATCATTTTTTATTGGCCTAATGGCGGGAAAATACACGACTTTTATTTGATTGGCCATTCAATCAAGAAATTTAAACCTTGGCAAATAAATACATGACATTTACTTTCTTGGCAACCCGATACACGCTTTTTCGCCAGTAGTTATGCTTAAGTCCATTCGGATTCTCTTGACTGTAGCCGCTCATATGGACTATGAGGTCTGGTAGATGGATGTCAAGACGGCTTTCCTTAACGGAAACCTTAACAGCAACCAGAGGGATTCATTGCAAAAGGTCATGAGCATCTAGTGTGTAAGCTTAATCGGACCATTTGTAGATTAAAGCAAGCTTCGAGGTCTTGAAACATTCAGTTACGTGAGGTGATCTAGTCGTACGGGTTCACTCAATGTCTGGATGAGCACTGCGTGTACAAGAAAATCAGTGGGAGCGTGGTGGTGTTTCTTGTGCTGTACGTGGATGACATACTTATTATTTAAAACAATAAGAAGGAGTTGTCAGACGTATAAGAGTGGTTGTCTAAGCAGTTTGATATGAAGGACTTAGGAGAAGCGGGACAGTGGAAATGGGATCGCCCGAGAAAGCATTGCACATTCTTGGTATTAGGGTCGTTCGAGACCGTAAGAAGAGAATGTTGTGCTTATCCCAGTCTTCATATATAGATATTGTCTTGGCTAGGTTCAGCATGCAGGATTCCAAGAAAGGTACCTTGCCTTTCAGGAAAGGAATCCCTCTCTCTAAGAAGATGTCTCCCAAGACATCTCAAGAGATTGAGGACATGAAGACAGTTCCTTATGCATCGGCAGTAGGAAGTCTTATGTATGCTATGCTTTGTAACAGGCCATATACCAACTACATCGTTGGCTTAGAAGCAAGATATCAAAGTAATCTGGGTAGGGAACATTGGTCTGCGGTGAAGCATATACTCAAGTACATGAGAAAGACTAAAGAGTACATGTTAGTTTACCAAGCAGACAACCTGTTACTTCTGGGTTACAGTGATTCCGATTTCCAGTCAGATAGGGACGGGAGTAAGTCAACCTCTGGTTATGTGTTTACCTTGGGAGGTGGAGCCATTTCATGGAGGAGTGCTAAGCAGAAATGCGTGGCAGACTCCACCATGGAAGCCGAGTACATAGCAGCCTTAGAGGCAGTTTGGCTCAGAAACTTCTTAGTGGACTTAGAGGTGATTCCGAGTTTGCCACGTGGTATCATCGTGTACTGTGAACCACAAGCTCACAGAGCAAGTAAACACATAAAGCGCAAGTACCATCTGATCCGAGAGATAGTTGGTAGAGGAGACTTTAATGTTGCCAAGATTGCATCTGCGGACAACCTAGCTGATCCTTTCACGAAGAGTTTGCCGGAGAAGGTCTTCGTCAAACACGTGACAGGAATGAGAGTCAAATGCATGATGATAGGATCAACATAGGTATTTTAGAATAATGGATTGATAGGACTATACATGTAAAAGCGAAAGCTTTAAGTATAAGTGGGAGATTGCTAGTATTATATACTGAAAGCTTGGCTTTGGATGATATTACACCTTTACCCTTTATGAATGAGAAACATATTAGATTAAAAAAATTCTACGTTATGTTGTTTTGCATTAGATAGTGTGCGTCGTCGTCGGGCGAACCGAAGATCATGCTATCAGTTACTCACGAAAAAGAATAATTGGTTCACAACCCAGATGGACATGAACACCCCATCGTGAACAGTTGTAGTGTCAACCGTATAGTTTGTCTTGATTGATTAGTTGTACTAGTACATTTATGTATTGAACAGGATCCCAGAGAGGAGCAGTTTGTTTTATACTGATCGTCGTAAACGAATTAGGCCTCGGTTAATTACTGCGTACTCTTAACCCGTAAGATAGTAAACAAACATATATGTGTAGTACTTATTACTTTGCATGGGTGAGGCTTAATGAACTGGGTCAATAGACTCGTTGTCTTGGGTAATATTGCTGCATGTAAGATGTGTTGTTAGGATATTAACGGTCACCATGTGCGTTAGTTTGATGATGTCCCCGGAGTGAGTTCATGAAGGATTATTATGCTAAACCCTGCAGGTGGATTAAATTCTGGCATAGTAATAATGTGATGAACCAGCGCTAGCTTCGGTGATAATAATAAATTAATTAATTCTTGATTGTCAGTAATCGAATTAATTAATAGATATTATATCTTAAACATGGGGAGATAAATCGAGTAATTATTATTGGAGTCTCAATTTTAAATTGGGCTTGGAAAAGGGAGTGCAATAATATTATGTTGGTGGCCCATTTAATATTATTTAATTAATTAAAATAAGTGGCCTGGTCACAAGTATTTTATTTAATTAAGGAGCCCTTCTTCTAATCTCCTAAGGGTCTCTACTGTAGCTCTATATATACATGATTATGCTCATGGGAAGAAAACACATGAATTACAATTACACACCAATCATGCCGCCCAATATTCTCTCTCAGTTCCCATTCGAGTTTCATCTTCTTCTTGTTGTTCCACCGGTACAAGATTAAGAGGTGTTTGAGACATACAGTAGAAGATCAGTTGATAAACCGACACGAAATATATTTTGTCGTATAGAACTAACCGGAGGTCCGATCAAGACGTGCAACATATCCAGACGACCGTCTCGATGAGTGCTTTCCAACGACACTGAGATTGCCGTCGTACGACACCGCACGCGCCATCACGCGCTGTCGGAGTGTCCCAGGACTGCAAGCTTGTTTTCATCCGTTTTTCACCCGTTTGATCCGGTTTTTGATCCGATCTTGTTCGTGCAACCCTAGGACGCGATTTGCAGTTAACTATTCATTGGTGTACTATGTACGACTATCCAGAAGATCAGCCAGATTGCCAAAAAATTTTAAGCCGTAAATTCTCTACGCAAACCTTAAGATCTGCTGCGCATAGGATTACATTTTGCTATTGAATTAGTGATTTGTGCATAAAGAGATCCTCATAGATCCCAACATGGCCGACGGTACAGTAGAGTTGGAGATTTTCGGTGGATGGATAGTTGCAGCGACGACCGGAGTGCGACAGAACTTCGAGGTGGAGGAGACGTCGAGGTGGCGTATTCAACGACGGCGATTCGGAGCTTGACACTTCCGGTAGCGCGGCAGCACCTGGCGAACTTTCAGCGGCGAACATCGGTCAAGCGCGCGCCGGCATGAATCGAAGCAACGATAAAGACGTGAAGCCCGACTGAGATATCTTGGGCGTGTTACTGTGTGTGTGACGAGTTGTGTGTGCGTGTTACTGTGTGTGTATGTGTGTGTGACGAGTTGAGTTCGGCTGAGGAGCGACAGCGGGGGACGGGGGGAGGCTGGCAGTGGGCAGTGACGGATAATTTTCGATGTATTGCGACTGCCGTGTGTGTGGATTTAACTGTGTTTGTTGTGTGTTTATTGTGTGTATGAGTGTGTGTGAGAGAGTGTAGGGTGGGGTGGGGTTGTTGATGGGGTAGTTGGTAGGGTTGTAGTGGGAATTAATATGTATTGGGACTCACATTTTTTTGTGATGTGTGGAAAATTACTACATTACCCTTAATGAATGTATAAATTTGACTTTTTTTAGCCATTAGATCATTGGATCCAATGGTCAAGATTTATTCTTATTTCTTTGATTGAGGGTTGAGTTTAAGTGAGAATGGTGTTTAGTGAAAGAAATAAGAATAAATCTTAGCCATTAAATCTTATCATCTAACATCTAACATCTAAAAAAAATCATAATCTTGACATTCCTTAAGGGTATTGAGGTCATTTTACACATCATCATCATCTACCAACCTAATTATATATAATTATTATATGTAATTATTTCAGAGGGACCATTTACTCTCCCCACACACACAACACCAAAAATTATACACACGCAAGCACGCAACACAACACACATAACTAGAAAGGAAAAAGAAAAATGAAAAAAAATGCAACACACACAGATGCATCTCGTCACCGAATCGCCACCACCGCCATCCACGGTTGCTGCCGACCCGTTGCCCGTTATCATCGAACTGCCGACGTCACTTGCAGTCTGTCTCCGCCACAACTTCTTCATACAGCCCATTAATCTTAGCAGCTCCGACCGGCGACCTTATACGCCGCCGTCTGGTCCGACGCAAGATCTCATCACCGTCGTCCTCCTTCCGTCAGCAACTGACCGTAACGTTTCTGTCACCTTTCTACGCCACAGAGCTCAGCCGCATGCAAGTGTAGAGGGTGAAGACGCCTCTGACCGACCACCTTCACCATCGTGGCCGTGATTCTTTCCCGTCACGGTCGACTTTCTTTCGTCGTCGACCGTCAGAGAAGACACCCCTCGAGCACGTCGCCGCTATTCCCAGCGTTGGTCTCCTTTTTTTCGCCGTCGCCCAAAATCAGGTTTCAATGTCAGGTTACCAATCGAAATCAAAATGGACGAACTCGATCACCGACGTGGTATTGGCGGGACATAGAAAGGCCGGAGGTTGCGTCGGCGGCAAGTAAAGGGACTGAGGTGACCGGGAGACCATGAACCAAAATTGGAACTAGGGTTTTTTTGAAAATTTGATATCTTATAGGGGCCTGATAGCAATTTTCATAAATTTCAATATTTTACAGTTTAATTTATGAGTTAAATTAGTATATTAAAAATTTAACAAAGGCACACTAATTTCAATTAAAATGCATATGTGTATATGCACATTAAAAATTATATATATGTATAAAAGTATCGAATAAAAATATTAATACTAACACGTTGTTGTAATATAAAAAATATTATTATATTTTGAAATTTATAAAAGATATATAAAAAAATACTATTTTACACACTATTTTCAACTTATATTATGTATATTATAATTTTAACTTTAATATAATATAAAAATAATAAAATACTAAATATATATTTATATTAATAAATGATAAAATATTTTAATTATTTAGGTTAACTCGACTAACAAGCCAATAATCCAATTATTTTTAGTTCAATTCTATTTTGAATTTGCACAAAAAGATATTGACTAAATGCATAATATCAATAAACGGTATGCATATTAGCGTCTGCATGCTTATATTGACTAAATGCATAATATCAATAAACGGTATGCATATTAGCGTCTGCCAACATCAACGTATTGTTAAACCAAATGCATATTATATATGATATAAAATACTAACAGTAAATATTAAAATACTCAATAGTTTTATAATATAAATTATAAATCGGTTCGATAAGCTCGGTTAATCGATCAAATAAATCAATTAATTTATGTTGATTTTTAATTTTGGTTGGGACAAATACTTAAAAACATATATGATTTGAGTGCACAACAATAATAGACGAATTGCACATCCTCCCTTATATAATTTCTGAATGCGTTGAGCCTATGTGGCTGCTTCTGGTGCTTTGAAATACTACATGGCGAAGAATCATGCTTCGTAATTAGGTTTGGACAAATAATATTGATATATTAATAATTAATAAACTAGGTTTGGACATTCCATAAATATTATTTAGCCAACTTAGGTATTTTAATATCATTTGTACTATTATAACCCTTAATTCTTTGTAATTTTACATAGTGAGGCACCCAAGTGAGTAATATATCCCTGACTTTTAATTTGCTTACTTCAATTAGCTATTGAATTGTAAATGTATTTTAAAAGTTGATAACTTATGTATTTCTTGTCGATTTTACATATATAATATATCAAATTAATCATCTTTTGATGATCTTCGATTTGACATCCATATATATTGTATATATGAAATAAATAAATTATATTCATTTTTTTATAATAAAAAATAATAATATTTATCAAAATTCATTAGAAAATAAAATTATTTTTCAATTGATATATTTATGTTTAATATAGTTATATGTTTTTTTTTTTTTTGCTGAAACGATAGATGAACTATAGATAAGCGCACAAAAGTGCGAAAATACAAATTGAGAGGCTAGACCGAGGTCCGCCTAGATCGCTAGCCAGGCTAGAAAGAAAATGACTCAAATACTAACACAAGAACCAACGACACAGACAAAACGAAAAACGACCCCAGCGGGGCGATGTGGAACGACCCCAAACGGAGTAATGTGGTACGACTTCCAACGGAGTAATGCCCGCAGGCTCACAGGGGCCAACGACCCAAATATATGTTGTATGTTGTATAGTTATATGTTGTAAGTTAAAAAAATTATTATAATATAACACAGATAAGTCGCATAAATAAAAAATTTCATACCAAATATAAAATAATATATATAATTTTATAAAAGGTATTTAAATTTTTAACTTTTCTTCTCATTAATTTTAGATTTAAAAAAAAATAGCAAGCACCCGTGTAATACACTGGCATTGTAATAGTTAATGACTATTACATTGCACAATATGGAAGCAACCAACCGAACTAGGAAATTTATGTTTGCCCATTACATGTCTTGTATATATTTTCACGCATTGTGAATTCAAATCAGGATTATACGAATTGCACATTAGTGACTTTTAGATTGTATTGTATTGAAGGAACTCGATCAAACTAAAAATTTCAGTTCAAAATTAAAGTATCGGTTCAATTATCCTTTTTTACCTTTAAAAATTCAATTATGTCTGTTAGATTTTGACGTTTTCTTTGATTGTGTTTAGATAATCAAAGTACCTGAACGATCAAACTATATTAAAATATTATAATGATAATCCACATTAGTATCTATAATAATGCACTTTATCTATTTTTTTAAATTTATATGTTATTTAATTTAAACCACAAATAGTATAAAATGTTAAAACATTAAATATATTTTTTATAGTATAAATAATAAATTATGTCAGTTATTTCGGTTGATCAAAATAGTTGGTTATCTGATTGAATATACTGACTATTTTGATTCGGTTTAAATTTGGTTTGTTTCATATCAGTAAATATGCAAGCTCTGCGGTGCACGTTAGTGTTAGGCGCATTGCACGTTAATGACTATCAGGTTGTACACTATCGAAGAAATTAACCGAACTACATTTTCGGTTTAAAATTTTTAGTTAGGTTCAAACATCGTTTTTCTTTTATTTTTTTTTAAAACTTAATTATTTTGATTTGATGTCGACTTTGTTTTTAACCAAAATAATTTTTATGTAATAATTTCAGCCCCAAACACTATAGAATAAATATTAAAAATATTAATTATATTTTGATTTACTACAATTTTGACCACTGTACTAAATTGTAATATACATAAATTCATAAAAATTGCATTTTGGTCCCTTACCCTATCAAATTCTAAAAATTGAACCCTACCCTACCTATCATCCCACTTCCTGCCTGCAACCTCTTCAGTGGTCATCGGCGCCGGCCCGTCGGTTCAGCTGGCGGCCGCCTGCCTGAAGGCGTATGTGTCCCGTCGCCGTCCCTGAGTGGCTAGGCCGACGTTCGGCTGTTGGGTGGCTATTGTGGAGAACGACGACGGAATGTGGCGGGCGGAGATGGTGACGACGGTGGCGGGGATGTGGAGTCGCCTCTGCCAGGGAGGATATGCGGAGACCGGGCTGGGAGGCGCAGCGGTCGACAGGAGATCCGCGGCGGCCTATCTAGATATACGCGACGGCTGTTCGCGGAGTCGCCGCGGCCAAGGTGAGGATACAGGGTGGCGGAGTCGAACGACCAGACTGGTGATGCGCGTCAGTCGAATTGTGTAGGTGGGACGGCCAACGGACGGGATCGGTCTGCCAGTTGGTGACGGTGGTTGTGGACGGTGGCGACGAGATCTGACGGCCGATTGCCGGGCTGCAGTGGTGGTGCCAGGTTCTCTGCGTGACTCTGTGTGTGCGTTTTTTGTGCGGGCAGAAGACTGTGTGTTTTTTGGTGAGATTGTGAGAGAGAAAATGAGTAAATGTATTGGGTAGGTTAGTGGGACCCGTTGATTGTATAATGTCAAATTTATCTCTACTTAGTGGTCAAATATGTAAATTTATCTCTGCCATTAATGATTGACCAAATTTTGACTTAATACTAACCAGTGATATGATGTATGTAATGATCCAAATTGTAACTATGTGAAATGATTCCGAAAGATAATTTAGGAGATTTGATTTTGTAAACAATAACTATTTGAAAAGATACGGAAAGATAATTTAGGAGATTTGATTTTGAGCATAATAGTCTAGAGATTCTTAATTCTTGTGTAAGAATTTATTTCAAAGCAAACAGGAATAATCGTCATGTGTGATGTATGTTTTCCATTAGAAAAGCACACGGAGTTGAATATTGATATGATTGGGTGGTAGTCTCATAAATGATAATATAGAAAAATGTACAATAACATGGACATAAACAATATTGACAAAATACATGCATAATAAATTAGTAGTAGTGTTGGCCCAGGACAAAATAAAGCTGTGGAAGATTGAGGGAATTGAAATTCATTGATTTCAAACCTTTGAATTTCAAGTTTTTTTTTTTTTTTTT
>CACSLK010020742.1:20624743-20636026 GCA_902706635.1 Striga hermonthica | reverse complement strand
CATGAAATGACTAAATACATGATAATAGCTCAAGAGATTCCGAATCAAACATGAACATGACTTGACATAGGTGATACGCACGGCCGAATCATGATACCAAAGCTAACTCACGAGCTTGACCGAACACTTAAGTTGAATATGATCTTACTAACTCAAGGAGAAGATCCATATAAGTTTACCTCGACAATCGCAATCGCTCGGTATAGTGCTCGTGCATGCACTAGTCTCTCCGTGCGTGGCGCCTCTCGTGCTCGCTTGCGGTGCTCTCCGCGTGCGATACTAATAAGGTTACTCTCACTTAGTTAAGCTCTCTAATCCCACCATATACTAGCATGAACTTAGGGAAAATGGTGAACTTTTCCCATGTCTCCTCCCACTTATAACATGACTGAAATATTGGGGAGGTGAAAGCTTAGTGTCACTTACATTTTTATGCCACATGTAAACTAATGAAGGCTTAAATGCTTAGTCATCTAAGCAAAATATTAATCACCACATATAGCCTAAAATAATGACACCTCAACTTAACATCATGGAGACAATTCCCATTAATACTCACGGTTTTAAAATAAAATTCTTTTGTCAAAACTTGCTTTAATTGCCCACGGCAATATAGAGAATTGAACATCAATTTGCTACGGTTTTTAGCTTCTAAACATGATTAACTATAATTAAACAAAATCTTTATGCTTAATTAATTACTAAACATGACCCTTAACTTCTGAAATTATTCCGAACGTAAACGTGACGTCAAAAATAATTTCGGGTAATCTCGACTGAAATATCTTAATTCGAAATAATAAATAATTTCGAATTCTTGACTTGGACGATTAATCCGAATATTAATATTTCGAATAATTCGTCAACTTAACTAATTAATTCCGAATTCATTAATTAATGAAACCAATCGGAATTAAATCTGGAAACTTATTCGGTTACTGAACTAATTAAACCGAATAATTTATCGACTAATAGTCGAACTAAGAATATAACTGGCTGATTAACCTGAACTTGAACATGAATATGATTATTTATTAATAAAGGCTAGCTTAAAACTAAAAGCTAGTATTTTCCTTTATTAATAAAACTCGGGGTGTTACAATCGTCCCTCTCGAGATCGATAAAACCGTAGATTAAATCACATATATTAGCGTCTCCACTCAACACATGCAATTCAACTCCAAAAAGATTAAAAGACCCAAAATCCTCACAACTATCTACTAATCTCTTGATCCAAATAATATCATCAAACATGTAAAAGCAGTGGCCAATTGCTAAACATGAAATAAGAGCAAAATATTTGAATAGGGTTCAAAACAAACAATCAACTATGATAAATCATCCAAAAATCCCAAACTATTAATCTACTACCATGTCTTAGAATCAAAGAAATTTAGCGACTCATGTTGAATTCAAATACATAGACATATCAGAAATCATCATGACAAAAATAAGTTCAAAAGAGGGAAAGAAAAACTAGAAATCTTGTGGTTGATCTTCTCTTCTTCTCAATTGCTTCTCTTCTGTGTTTCAAGCCCTTCTCCTTGTGTTCTCCACGTTCCTCCTTCATAATAGGGTTAATATGCCTTTTATAATGTCCAAAACTCTTCTCCTTATCCAAAAAGGCAAGGGATTAAAACTGTCCGCATGTGCGACATGACCAGACACGCCCGTGTCACGGGTCGTGTCAGGTATCTGGGTCTCGAATTGTCTCTGTTGAGGTGACACGGCCTCTGACACGGGCATGGTGCCCGTGTCACTTCCCATGTCACAAATCTGCACTCTATTTTTTGCTCATTTCACTCGTTTCTTCCATTCTTTTCATCCGTACATCAATCTTTCATCAATCCGGAGTTCCTAGGTACTTACCACGCGCCTCCAATAGCCAAAAGCTCTACTAAAGTATGGAAATATCTACAAAACAAGCACGTGTAATACCTTTCCAACAAATATAGAATTAAGCTCAATAATGCAATTTATACACCAATAATGCGACAAATAAGCTCTAGATACTATATGAATATGTTGTAAAAACACACATGAACAAACCCCCAAACTTAAACCATTGATAGTCCCGATCAATGCATCTGATTCTCTCAACACACAAAGAAAAACAATCACAACTCTCAAAGTCGATCATACACATCATCAATAGTCATCAGGCAAATAACATACTAAATTCCGAAATCTTTAAACAAAAAGAATGCTTCATCAAGATCATGGTCAATACTTCAATCCACAAATACCTCACAGGATAAGTGTATACTCTCACTCTCGAAAGTGTATAGGGAAATAAATCAACAAATACCTACACAATCTGATTTCTCTCTCTCCCTATCTCTCTCTCTCTTTCTCTCTGTCTCTCTCTCTCTTTCACTCTCATACACACACATACACATGCACACACACACACACACATACACTCACCTAAACACACGCACACAGAAATAGATCTCGAACAGAAAGGCCACTGCATCACCAAGTCGTGCTCCACCGTCGTTCGTTGCCGCCCCGCCGCAACTCCACCGCAACCCGTCGTATCAACCACCGCCGAGAAACTCTATGTCCTCGGCCACAGCAACTGAGGCACCGTCTTCAAGGTCCGACGTCACCGCAACTCATCTGCCCTAAAAGTCGTCCAAGTCGGCGGACCTCCGCCGCCCAAACTCCCCCTGCGTCTCCGGTAGTGGAGCCACATCCTCTTCGGCCGGAGGCGTGAAACACACCACCATATGGTCGGACGGCAAGAGGCGAACATCGGCGACGGCAAGAGGCAGACGACAGCGAAGGCGAGAGGCGGACGACGGTACTGACCGAAACTGATGGGATGAGCTACTTGTTATGGGGGTGGAGAGGGGGGCTGATTTTTAAGAATTAGATATATATGGGGGACCTAATTGTGATTTCGTGAGTTTTAATTTCATTTCAATTGGGTCCTTGGTCAAATATATAATTTATAAAAATATATTATTATTATCATACATTATCTTATATACTAAAAAATTACAAAAATAGTAAATGAAAATGATATAAAATATTAAAATAATATAAATTAATAAATAAAAATATTGAAATAATAAATAAGTAATTATAATATAAATAAGTAATTTTATAAATTAAACAAAATGCACTTTAGTATATGTGATAATGCACAATTGTGTTAGATCAAATTCACATTAATAGGTACGATAATGCACATTAGTATAAATCGTATAATTTTTATAAATGCCAAATATTTTTTTTATAATAGTGTTATAATAAATGAACTAATATTGATTATATACATATTATTAATGTTGTCTAAATTTGAAATGCACATAAAAAAATAGACTACACAATAATGTTAGACGAACTGCACAATAATGTTTGTGATAATGCACATTATAATTTTTTACTTTATATACTATATATTATATGAGATCAACCACAAATAATATTAAATATTAAAACACTAAATATATTTTTTACAACATAAATAATAAATTATTTCGATTAACTATATTGATTATTTGAGGTCGATTTTAGTTTAGTTTGGGACAAATCAATAAAAAAATCAAGAGATATCAATGCACAATAGTGTTAGGAAAATTGCACATTAATGATTATCAGTCTGCACAATACCGATCGAAGATCGACTACCGACCTACATTTTGTATACATAATTTTATATTTCAATTAGAATATACGTTTTTACTTTTAAAAACTCGATTGTTTCGGTTCGATTTCAATTTTTTTTTAACTGAAAGAATTGAACGAGCAAACTATATAAAAATATTATTATTATTATTATTATTATTATTATTATTATTATTATTATTATTAGTATTGTTATTATTATTATTATAAATTCCTATGTAAAAAATAGGGTCAAAATCTTTTTCACCCCATTATAAATCTATTCTTTCTTTTACACACCGCCCCATGAAATAACTTCTTTTACACCCCAAAACTCACGAAATGTTATGTGATATTACAGTCGCATGTCCAAATTAACCAGCGCATATCCAAGCGGACGCATAATTTATGACTATGCGAAAACATTTCGCATTTTTGTAATCGCATATCCACATCAAACGCATAATATACAAATATGCGAATATCTTTCGCAGTTTTAAGAATCGCATATCAAAATTGAATGCAACATAATTTACGATGATTATGCGCCTTATTTCGCAGGGCTATATCGACCTTGCAAATTTATGACTGTGCGAAAACGTTTCGCATATCATAAGCATTATTTGTTGAATTCGCATTTTCTGGAAATTGCATATCCAAGTCAATCGCATAATTTACTGGTATGCAAAAAACTTTCACATATATCCGCCGGATAATTGACAATGATGCGACATTTTTTCCCTCGCATATTGAAGAATAGCATAACAAAATCGAATCAAGCATAATTTAATTGACGATAACGCGCCATTTTTTCGCAGGGCCATATCGTCATGGAAATTTTACGACTATTCAGAATTTGATCGCATATTTGTCGCATAAGTTACGCACCTCATTAATTGACTGCTTTTTCACAGGTGAGAATTTTGTCTGTGCATTTATCATGCAGGCAAAAAAACAGTGATCTCTAACAATTCAACGTCTGCACCATTCTTCTCTACTGCAATTTTATGTTTCTTTCGTTTTAATTCCTTTTGTTGTTCACTTATTTGAATGGCTAGCACCCGTGTAGAGTATGCGTGAGCTATGGTGGTACGTTTTTTGGGGGTTCATATCTTGGTGGAGTGGTAGAGCTGATGAGAATAAATTACGGCCGACAAATGTATTCTGAAGTAGTTTCTCGTGTTCGCCGTTGGTTGGTTCGTTCTTGCCGCTGGTGGTGCTCGACCCGCCGATGATCTCGCGAGCAGTGAAACAGGGGCAGCAGTCTAGATGGCAACGATGGTGGTGACCGGAATTAGGGTAACGGGAGGGGAAGGGGAGAGAGAGAAAGAGAGAGAAAGAGTTCTCTTCTTTTCTATACGCGCAGCGATCAAAAGGAGGAGAGAAGAGAGATGAGTGGGTGTTGATGACGATGATCGAGAGAGAGAGAAAGAGAGAGAGAAGGTCACGACGGTTGTGCGGGAGGAGATGAAAAATCTGTTGTAATTGGGCGTTGGGGAGAGAGATATTAAGAGAGAGAGATTAATGGGGGCAAGACTAATTAAAGGTCAATAAAGCTTAATTAATGAGTCAAAGCTAGCCTTAATTAGGATTTAAATTGGCTAATCTAAATGGGAAATGATGTTACAAAAATTTGAAACTTAAATTTCAAATGCACTAGCATGCATGCGCGAGGGCCTCAGGCCGGACAAAATTTCGAGTACGGCGTGCGATTTAGTTCCGGGCGATCCTGATTCTCGGCGTTTGGCTTTCGATTAAATATACCGCTAAACTCGATACTCATTTCGATAAATAAAATAATATATAATTTGACTTGGATCATTCAAACGGTAAATTAAAATAAAATAAGAACATAAATATTTATATATATATATATATAATACACAATAATTATTAATATATAATAATCATACACCCAAATAACATTTATTTAATAATAATAATATGCATTTAGACATTTAATAACATTTCAACATTTAGCACATAATAATAATAATAATAATAGTAATAATAATAAAAAATAATAATAATAATAATACAAAATAATTAATCTCAAATAATTCATAATCAACCGGGGTATTACATGGGTCCTCGTTGGCGAGCCCGTGGAATGATGGGAGCTGATTGTATTCAGCTCATAGTTGCGGGCGGCTTGTGGCAACGGATGCAAGATGTTATTGGCCCGATCATGGGCTGGGCTAGGTTCAGGAGGATGTTGCGAGGTGGTTGTTGTTGTTCTGCCATGTCTGAGTTGCTTCCCTTGGATGATTTCGGAGAGTGCTCTCCTTTTTCTTGTGATTCCAGAGTCAGCTCCTCTAGCAGCTCTCTCAAGCTCTTGTTAACCGACTTGTTGATGGGGGATAATATACGTCCACTCCTGGTACGAATACGCTAAAACAAACAAGGGTTATGAGAACCAATGATAGAATAAAAGAAACAAGATGAAAACAAAATCAACAAAAGAACTAACACCTAACAAAGAAAAAGAAAACAAGTGAAACATGAAAAATAAACTGAATAAGCGCACAAAATATATCCTAAACCTTCCCCGGCAACGGCGCCAATTTGTTGTAAATATTTTCTGGAGTAGAATCAAAAGATTCGAACACCGGGTCGTGTCGCTCGAGGAAGGCTAGCCAGAATATTCTGTACGTATATTCAAGCGCAAATAAAATAAATAAAACTCTTAAACATACTAATTCAAATGATTGGGTTTGGTTTTAAATTATCGTCTACTAGGGTTTAAATAATGCAAATTGAAATAGAAAGCTAACACGTAGAACAAGCAGAATTTAAGAAGCTAGGGAGTCGGGGATATCCGTTTTGGTTCGAAATGCAATTAGGGGGAAGGTGATTGTTCAGTTAAGTGATTAGAATAATCGACACATTCAAGTACTCATTCTCAATAACTATTCGTAACAAGAGAATAAATTATAAAGACAAGTAAAAAAGTCATTTTAGTCCTAGTCAATATAGTTACGAACAAGCCTAGCTTATGCGAGCCTATTACGATCGACTTCTCCCCTTTCGGTTCTAAGAGTCGTTTAACTAAGACTAGGAGGTGGTTAATCAACTAGCCCGTTTAGAATTAATAACATCAAGCATGAATTTATCAAACTCAATTAAAACAATCGCAAGTTGAAGTGTCACCCTTCAAAAATTCTCAAAATGCAAGACAATGATTGAAAAACCCTTATTAAAATTAACTCGCATAAGAAGAACAATCAACGAACACCCAAAATCACAAACGATTCCAAAACATCAATCCCCTATCCCTAGCAAAAGGATTTAGCTACTCATAATCGAATGAACAATAATAATCATCTCAACAAAAGAATCCATATTCATCAATTAATTGAAAAGAAAAGTCTTACGTATGATAAATTTCAAAGCTCAATTCGATAAACAAGCTTGAAATCCCAAAGCAATAAGAAAATCCAATCTTAAATCCTTGTTTGCCGATGAAAAGTACGAAAGAAATATGAAAAATGAGTGTTTAGAATAATATCGAAGGGTTTTTGTTCTCGGTCGTGAAAAAGATGTAAGCCGAATTAATTATGCAAAGTCCCGATTTCGTATATATATGTGAGCTTGAGTCACGGCGCGGAAGGATGGCTCACGACGCGGAGGTCTCTCATGCCGCGGCGCAGCGCGGAGGTCTGCTCTGGCGTGGCGTGGAGGGGGTTTCGCGGCGCGGAGGTCTACTCTGGCACGGTGTGATGGTCCTCAGCGGCGTGGTGCTTGATGGGTGAGTCTCTGAAGGCCCGTTAGAGGTGTCACGAAGATCGTCGCGACGTGAAGGAAATGAAATGTCGCGGCGTGAGACACTTAACGGCGTGGCAACTGGGAAAAACTCATGTACTTGCAGAACCGGGACATGCACTTTGTATTTTCCAAACAACTCGGCTAGAAAATCTCCAAATATGTGGTCAGCGATCCAAACCTGCACACCTCCAAGAACAAGAAAACACACAAAAAAGAAGAAAATAATAGAAAATACGAAAAACAAAGAAATAACGACAAACGCACGAAAAAAATTACGAAGGACCAAAAATCCTATCAAAAGACTAAAAAAATGGGGGCAAACAATCAATAAACAACCAAGAAAAAGATAACAAAAATGGGACAAACATCGAGCATGGATCATGGTGAATTTTATGATTTGTTGATGATTGTTGATGATGTTGAGGAGATGTGATGATGATCATGACTAACATATTTTGATGAACTTGATGTGTCATTTTGTTGGACATTATTTACCTTATGTGAGGGTTTGAGCCTTATTTTGTTTTTTGAGAGATATTGGTCGAATTCTTGTTGATCAGAACTTGCTTTGAGTCTTTTCTGAAATAAATTGATTGAACTAGTGATTTGTGAAGATGATTGAGGCATTTCTTTGACATTGCTCGTTTTAGTGTTTTTTTCATTGACCCTTACAGTTATATGTTCATTAGTAGCACATTGAGTCTGAACTGTATTTCTTGTCATCCGATTCAATTGAATTATTTGATACTTGGCAGTATACTTGATATGATGACGGAGCTGTCTAATTTGTGCTTGGAGAAGGTTTAGAACTTATTTGAGTTGCATTTGAGTGATTAACTAAAAAAAAGAAAAAAAAAATTAAAAACACTGGGAATCGCAGGACAGACGAAAAGGATTCTACTCCGCTTACTTGTTGAAATTCTTTGACGAGTAATGAGTATTGGGAAACCACTGTAGGAAACTTGGATGACCTCCAATGTTTAAACCTAGAGAATGTCTTCCTGATGTCTCAATCTTGTTAGAAAAAAATAAACTCCCTAATAAAAAAAAGAAAAAAAAAGGGAAAAGATAGTCGAGCACTTAATTTACATAACAGCTTGAGCATGTGAGTGTTGTATGGAGTGCTGATGGGAATGACTAGTTCTATGCTAATTCCAGATAGATGGCGTGTATTCGAGTTATTTATGTGCTCGAGAATGTGATTGATTATTTGAGCCATTTCATCTTTATATTGTTCCCTTTTTTGATGCCTACAATGCAAACCTGAAAGTCCTCTTGATTTATAGTCATGATCTTTGGTTGTTCTAGAGTATGAATAGATGATAAACAAGCTTATATTGGTGCATGATGATCGACCAATTTGAGCGTCCCAGTTCTATATTCATGAAAGAAACCGAGTGAGGCATGCATATATTATATTTCCGTGCTCGAGAGTCTTTCTTTTCAAAATGTTGCATTCAAGTGTAATTGAGATGTGCGTGATTGGTCATTGGAAGTCTCCTCGGCTAAGTTGATTAATTTGAAGTTGTTATCCATGCTCATTTTCTTGTTTTTGTGTTTTTTCTTTTCTTATTGTTTGGGACGAACAAAGGTTTTAGCGTGGGAGAGTTGTTTGTCCCATTTTTGTTGCGTTCTTCGTTATCTTTTTGTCTTTCTTTTTCCCCCATTTTGGGTCGTTTAGATGAGTTTTAATTTATTTTATGGTTTATTTCGTGTTTGGCTTTATTTTGGTCCTTCTTGTGTTTTTCGGTATTTTTCTGGTTTTTCTCGTCATTGGTGTGCAGGTTGGAAGTCTCGGGAAATTAGGATTTAGGGAAAATATTAGTCGAGACAGCATAATCAAAGAGAGGACGTCGTGGGCATCACACAGGAAAAAAACATAATTAGATTCCGAGTCCAGACGAGCCTATACGAGTCCAAATTGTTACGTCGTGCGACATAGAGCACGAGACTTCCAGGCGCCGCACCGTGCCAGACCTCGCGCCGCGCCAGTGAAGGGATCCGCCACGCTGCGCAGCTACCATGAGTTGGACAGAACACGCATCCGATGCTGCCACGCCGCGTGATGTGCCGCGCCGCGAGAAAGCCTCCTGCCACGCCGTGTAATGGTGTCGCGCTGCGAAACCGGAATCTTTGTACGCCCACTGTCGCGGCGTGAGTCTGCGTCGCGCCGTGAAGCTGCCAACTGCCTCGCCGTGACTCTTCCACATGCCGCGAGCCCATGTGACTATATATATATATATATGTTCGGGACTTCTTCGGGGGGGATGGGTAAGAATTCTTCTCAACACAGAAAACACGAAACCCTTCCTCTCGTCTCTTTCATTCATTTTTCACTTCTCTTCCATAATTTTTGACGTAGAACACGAATTTAAACTCAATTTTATCATTGCTTTTGGGATTCAAGCTTGTTTATCAGATTCAACATTGGGGTTTATCAATCGTAAGAATTTCTTTTAATTTAAGCGTTAATTATGAATTCTTGGGTTGTTATTGCTTTCGTTGATTGTTCAACAATGAGTAGCTAAATTCTCATGCTAGGGATAGGGGATTGATGTTTTGATTTCGATTATGATTGTCGGGCTTAAGATTGTTCAATTCATGCGAGTTAATCTTTTACTAGGGTTTTCGATCATTGTTCTTGAGTTTTGAGAATTGTTGAAGGGTGACACTTCAACTTGGAATTGTTTTGATTGGATTTAATAAATTCGTGCATGATGATAGGAATTCTAAACGGCCTCGTTGATTAACCACCCTCTAGTCCACTTTAATTGACTCTTAGAACCAAAAGGGGAGGAGTTGGTCGAAATAGGCTCGTATGAACTAGGCTTGTTCGTAAATATATTGCCTATGCGTTAAATGAATTGCTTATTTATCGTTCAAGCTTGTTCTCTTGTTACGAAAAGTTATTGAGCATGAATACTTGAACGGTAGGTTATTCAAATCACTTAACCGAACAAGCACTTGTCTGATAATTACATTTTGAACCAAAACGGGTATCCCCGACTCCCTAGCTCCTTAAATCCTATTTGTTCTTCGTCTTCACTTGCTATTTTTATTGCTTTATATAAGTATCAACAGTAGTTGATAATTAAAGTAAAAACCATCTCTGGATTAGTATGTTTAGGAATTTTATTTCTTTTATTTTTGTTCTTGTGGTTGAGTAAACGTACAAAGTATTCCGGCTAGCCTTCCTCGTGAGACACGACCCGGTGTCCAATCTTTTGATTCTACTCCGGAAAAATATTTACAAAAGCGTCTCCCCTCTAGGAAAGCCTAAAACCTTCTCAACATCAACAACATCAATGCGAATGGTTTTACCGGCACTAAAATGCATTTAGAGCTGACCGGGTCAAAACTATCCAACACCCAATAAGATAAATTGGTTGGAAACTCTTTAATATTCAGATTACGCAAATATCTAAAGCCCATTTTATCCACGGGCCCTTTTATGCTCATCATTGAATTGAGCAATGGCCTCAACCAAAATTTTTGGAGAAGAACGGGTTGAGAGCCTTGGGAAAGGAACTGAAACATCAGGCTGACATTCGCGAGCTTGACGTACAAGAGAACGGTAAGATGAATCAGTCAACAGAAGAATCTCATCATCACCCTGACGCTTATTTGATTTTTCCTAGGCATTTCTTCACATTAAACTGAGTTACAAAGAAAAAAAAAATTGTCAACTAGATATAACAAATCTTTCATCAGCAGAGAACAAAATCTATCAACTACATTGAACTAACCTAGTAACAACAGACAACTAACCTAGCAACTACTTAGAACTAACCTAGCAACTACTTAGAACTAGCCTAGCAACATCAGATAACTATCCCAGCAACTAGAAATAACTAACTTAGCAACATCAGACAACTATCCTAGCAACTAGACATAAGTAACCTA
>CACSLK010020742.1:20607076-20619890 GCA_902706635.1 Striga hermonthica | reverse complement strand
AAAAAAAAAAAAAAAAAAAAACTCACCGATTCAGACAAAAATCGAAACAAAAAATGAGACGAAAATGAAAATCGAAATCGAAATCGAGCAGGCGCGGAAATGGAAGCGAGAGCAAGTGCGAAAATGCAAGAGAATTATATCAGATGAGAAACTAAAGGGCTGGAACGAGTATCAATGAAACCGTCAATATTATTAATGTAATAAATAAATCCTGAACGTTAGATTAGATGGGAAGTGAACGGACGAGATGAGGTCTCACAACCTCACAATAAAAAAGCGGCCGCATTTGTACCAATCCCTATATATATATAATATATATATATATATATCTCCCCTATATATAATTCCTGAATGCGCTGAGCCTACGTGGCTGCTTCTGGTGCTTCGTAATTAGGTTTGGACAATTAATATTGATATATTAATAATTAATAATCTAAGTTCGGACATTACATAAATATTATTTAGCTAACTTAGGTATTTAATATCACTTGTACTAATATAACCTTTAATTCTTTGAAATTTTACATAGTGAGGCACTAAGTGACTAATATATCCTTGACATTTGATTTGTTTCCTTCAATTAGCTATTGAATTATAAATATATTTTAAAAGTTGATAACTTTTGTATTTTTTATCGGTTTTACATATATAATATATTAAATTAATCATCTTTTGATGATCTTCGGTTTGACATCCATATTGTATATATGACATAAATAAATTATATTTGTCTTTGTAATAATAAAAAATAATATTATTTATTAAAATTCATTAGAAAAATAAAATTATTTCTCAATTGATATATTTATGTTTAATGTACTTATATGTTGTAAGTTAAAAAAATTATTATAATATAACAAAGGTAAGTCGCCACAAATAAAAAGTGTCATACTAAATATATAATAATATTTACATTTTTATAAAAAGTATTTAAATTTTCAACTATTTTTTCTCATTAATTTTAGATTTTAAAGGAAAAAATTAGCAAGCACTCGTGTAATACACGGGCGTTGTATATATATATATATTATTACACAAAATTCTACAAGGGTCCGTGCCCCTTTGTAGTTCCGCCACTGGCGGGACTAGATGATGGACCTATTTTAGAAAATGGCCAACATAGTGGACCATATTTTTAAATTTTGTCGGCTCATAAAACATAATACTTTTATTTTTTGGAAATGTTGGAAATTGAACTATTCGACTCTATATAATTCCATATATTCCCATGCTCATATTTCCTAACCCGTAGGCCGTAGCAGTTACATCGATCAAAAAGAGAAGAAAAGAACTAGTATTTTAAGAAATCTTTCACAATTCATGTAAGTCCACGCACGACATTACCCTCCTTCGAGATAATGTTTTGCGAAAGATTCCTACGACCACCTACAGTCTTAAGATAGGGATTTGATATGCTTTCAACAACTGTGGAATATTTGATTTTTTGCTAGAGAATCATTATTGAAAATTTTTCAAAGCAGCATAGTGGAACTTCAAATGTGCCAATAAGATTAGAACGTAACATTACATTTATTTGATATATAAAATTAGTATAATATAGACCATTGACATAGAAGATCAGAACGATAATAGTTTTATTATAATTGACTGCTATAATATACCTGCAGTTTAATCGAAATATGGGGTACCATAATTAGTGATGTGATTCTTGGCCAAGTAATATGAGGATATTTTTTTTTTTTTTTTCAGCAAACAATAAATTTCCATTCCATCTCAATAACATACAAAGTTCGGTAATCAACAGATTACATTAATCACGAGGTATATGCTATCAGCTTCCCCTACCAAAGCCATGTCGGCTCATAACAATCAAAAGAAATAAAACCTGCTAAATACATATCCATATCTAAAACTTCTACTGAAAAGAACAAGCATTAAACATAGAACATAAATCAAAATGTCAAATTACAGGACCAAGTTTGAAAGTGGTCAATATCAAGGTGGTTTTTTAGAAAGTAGTCAAATTATAGGACTAATTTTGAAATTATGCCTAAATCATAGATATCTTCAGCTATCACTTGTAGCTTAGATTCCATCTCAGCCTTCTTACTCAATCCACTTGTCAGCTGCTGATTCTGAGTGAGCACCACTACAGTTTTCCACCCTTCTTGCATTCCTTGTAGAAGCCATTCCCTAATATCCAGCAGTTCTTTTCCACTGATATCTTCTGCTTCATTGCTTGTGGCCACACCCATTTACTGCTTAGGTCATTTCCTATCCATGCTAATCCTCTCAGCTCTTCTTCATTTGAAACATTGTCCTTAGCACTGGACACTATAGACTGCACCCCTACTACTTGGCTCTGTTTCAACACATTATCTTCCCAGCAGCTAGCATATTCCAGCCATTCCCCTCTAGCTTTTTTCTACTAGTTGAACCTTGAGTACTTTTCTTTTTTCAAACACCCAAATATTCCTCGTTTTTCACAACCACCACAATATATAAGTAGATAAAGATACTCTACTCTTGTTGTGATCATTGTGTTTCAGGTTGCATAGCTCATACCACCAATCTCTGAATGTTGTTGTTTCCTCGTCTATTTTGTTCCATACCCTGATATTTTCCAAGCCCTTTGAGTTCTTGCACGCTTAAAGAACAGATGCTCCATGTCTTCTTCTCCCTCTCCACACCAGTTGCACACAGTGTCCACTGCAACTCCCTTTTTGTTCAGCATCATCTTAGTTCCAATCCAATTATGCCAACATCTTCATATGAAATTCTTTATCTCCACCACTGGACTCAATTCTTCCCTCAGCTGCCATCTTTGCATGTCTAGTCATAAGATACACATCTTTCATTAGGCACGGAAGGGGATTCCTTACCCAACGGTGGGAGTACATACCGTGGCCTCAACATTACCAACAACATGACCTTTCATGAGGACTTAGGAAGATTACCTTTCATTTGGCACCGTATTACATCGACAAGGACAACCGTACCGACGGTCAAAACGACACACATCGATAGGCTACATGGTTCATATGCATACATTAATCATACCGTCTAGCAAGACATAAACAATTTATGGCATAGAAATTTAGAATAACCCACCTTGATTTTGAAGTAGCAAATTTCACACAAAAGCAGAAACGTAGGTCGAGGGCTCAGCTCATCAAACACCTACATTAATTAAGAGAGTCCTATCAACATACTATCCCGACACTTAGAGTCATTCACAACATTTTCACTTAGTCGAACATTATCGACCAAGTGATTCGTGAAATTTTTGTGGAGTTTGGAACATTTGGATTTTAACAACTAGTCTCGAAAAACCAATTAATTATCATTTAAAATTGACTCAACACGAAAAACGAGCTGACAGGTCATAGGGAAGTCAAAACCGGGCTCGATTGGCGTAGCAGGGAGCTATTGGGTCGTGCTGGCGCGGGCCTGGGAACGGCTAGGGCGCTGGGGCACAACATGGGACTGATGGGCGCCGGGGCACTAGGCTGGGGCTGCTGGAAATGGTCCGACAGACAGGGTGCAATTACTTAACGAGGTTTCGGGAGTTTGACTAGGGTTTTTCATCTCAAATTTTTACACATAACAGATGACACAAAAACACATAAATACACAAAAGATTGACCTCTAAAAATCATTCTAACCCAAATAAATATTTTTTGCAAAATTAAGCTCAAAATTTGAAGTTACGTGTTCATATAGCTAGGGTTCGAATTTAGCTGTGAAATTTGGACACAATGATAATCACCCAGAAAACCAAAACCTCAAAATTTTAACTCATTTCAGCAAGTACACGATTTTATATGATTTTTACAAGAAACATACCATAAATCAAAATATCCATTTGCCCTAGCTAAACATCGAATTTTGACCTGATATTTTTACCACGTAACATTCAATGTCAAAGAGCACAAACAGCAAAATTGCATATCATTGCCTATTTTTCATAAATTTTTCAAGTTACAACAGCATGCTTGACTTTAAAAATCCACAAGTCACAAAATACGCTTCAAAATAACCCGAGGTCTTCACCATCAGACCAAGGATATTCCAAAGTTCCTATAACTTTAGGATTTCGACGAATTTCACACATGTCCTTCGGTTTCAACAATAAACCGAAGAGACAACAATAATTCGACATATATATTCAAATATATATACTCTAATTCACATATAAACATCAAGGCAACTCATAAATATGTATAAACATAAAAATAAGTCCAGAGCCAGCCACCCATTACCGTACTTCTAAGTGGAGACGTGAAAATGGGGCAAGGGCTAGACATCGGGCGCTCGATGGCGGGGATCGGCTCGCGGCTCATCTCGCGAGCAGGCGTGCATGCATTCTGGAAAGAGAACAGGCCCTTATTGGTCGAGATGGCACGAACAGGGGCTAGGGTCCTCGGTTGCTCACGAGTAGGGATCGTGGAGGCTCGGTCGCCGCTTCGGGAGGACGTCGGGCTTGCGCTGGCGCGAGGAGCGGGAATCGTTGGGTGCTGCAGCGCGGATGCGGGGTACCGGCGGTGGCGAGAGCCGAGGAGGGCTGATCGGTTTTGAGAGATTGGGGAGGGTTTCACATGAGAGAAGAAGTGTAGCAACATAAAATAAAGGGAAGGGGGACATCACTCATATTTACAGGCGCGTCTAGGGCAAGAAGACTTGCCACACAAGGAAAGAGAAAGGGGGTCGGGGACGGGTTTGGGGCGCGCGTGTGCGCGGGGCATTCGGTTGCGTTCTTTAGTGGTTTGACATATGATTAAAATGTTCTGTTCAACTCGCACAACGACCGTAAATTAAAAACAAAATAAAACGACCAGCAATATATCACACAATAATTTTTATATTATCCCAACAATAATATAATATAGGCAATAAATTCAATTAAAAATAATTATGCCAATAAAATAATATAAAAAAAATCCAACATTCGAACGGGTTAAATTCTATTTACGCAATTTAACCAATTTCGCCGAACGATGAACGTTTTAAAATAAAACAATCGAGTGCTTATATATATAATTTAAGTACCAAATATTGATGACATCAAAACCAATATAATAAATATAATCTCATATATAAAATTCGATAAATAGAATAATCTGAGAAATTCTATAAATCGAACGGGGTGCTACACGCAAGTTAGATAATCATCTTCTAGTGGACTGAGATGTCCGCTAGACACCAACTTTTGAATCCTCCTAAGTTTGATGTGTCCAAGTCGTGCCAGAGGTATGCTTGATTCATCTACGAAGGTTCCTTCCTCTTATTAGATTTAGTCAACACATTATTAGATTTTGATGGTTGCACTATGAGATAGTTTCGTTTAAGAACATACAAATGACCGACTAATGAATCATAACATATAAAATGATTCCCATAACAAAAAATAATCATGTCATTAAACGATGTAGGAAAACCATCGATAGAAAGTCTAGAAACTGAAATAAGATTCTTTCTAAAACTCGGAATATAAAGGCAACGTCTCAAACCAAACTAGTACTACTAAATAGCAAAGTAACATCTCTCACTGCAACAACCGCCACTTTTGTGGCATTGACCATGTAGACTATGATCTTTCCCTCCTTAAGTCGTCTGGTTCCTTTAACCGCTGCAAAAAAATGTAGACATGTACTGGTGTTGGTATCTGATAGAGTACATGCAACACTGCCATCTCACGCATGTAACACTGCCACGTCATGCATGTAGCCATGCAAGCAAAGGACCGATCAACGTGAAGAATATCTGAAGAAGAAGACAAAATATTGTGAAGACAAGTGATGATGAAATTAGGACCATGGGATCAAGATTAGATCAACATATAAATATACATTTTCTCATTTGTAACCCTAAGAAATGAATGCACATGAAATGCTGTGCAAGAATGAAACCAAATGGATCATAATGAGCATTTTAAGTTCTTTCTCGTTCTGCTTTCTTCATTTTTGAAATCATAGCTTTACTTTTTGATCTTAACATGGTATCAAGAGCTATATTTTTCCTTGGGCCACGAGTGAATCTCCTCCAGTTGTCTTTCTCTCAGATCTGAGTTTTTTTTTTTTTTTTGTTCTAACTTCATCTGTTTGGTCATTCAAGAACTTCCTCTCAGATCTACTGTTTTATCTAATCCATGGCATCTTCAACATCATCTGATAGCAACACCAACCCAGGGGCTACCAACATAGCACCCTTCATCCACCCCCAACACCAGCTCAAATCCATAAAGCTCACAGACTCCAATTACTTGTTGTGGAGGCAACAAATTTATAGTGCCATTGTTGGCTATGGCCTAGAGAACTTCATTGATACAGACTCTCAACCTCCACCTACGTTCGTAACTTTTCTGGACTCTTAAAGGCAAGGCTAATGCACCACAAGCTACAACTACAAACCTTGAAGAAGGGCTCCTACACAATGAGGGAGTTTCTTGGAAAAGTTAAACCTTGCTGTGATGCTCTAAGTGTGGCTGGTGAGCCAGTATCTGAGCAAAATCAGATCCTCTATATCCTAGCTGGCTTAGGCAGTGAATATAACACTACTGTTGTTGCTGTCACCTCAAGAGTTAAACTCTACACCCTTAATGAGGTATATGCCATGCTTCTTACCCTTGAGTCTAGGCTTGATGTCACCTCTTCATCCATTGTGAACCCTGATGGCTCAGTTCCTAGTGTATATCTGGCCTCCCACAACTCATCCACTCTGAAACCTCTCTTTCCTTACCCCCAACCCTAACAACAACAAGACCCCTTTCTCCAATCAGGGCAGGGGCAGATCAAACAACTATAGGGGTTGGGGTGGTAGAGGCTACAAAAACAACAACTCAAGACCCTCTTGCCAACTATATGGGCTCAACAATCACACTGCTAACAGGTACTATCACAGATATGATAGCTTTTACCCACCTCCGCTTTACTAGTTACTAATTTGGCTTCGGTGGAAGCCATATTGGAAGCAGCACTTGCTGCTGGGCGAGCTCAAAGCCAAGTTTCTTTTCCGAATCTACCTTAGCATCACCTCATCTCAGTGCCATGGTAGCATCACCTGACCCTAGATCAGACTCCCTGTGGTTTTCTGACTCTGGTACTTCAAATCATGTCACCAATTACCTCTCCAACCTCAACCTTGCAACTGAATATCAAGGGAACAACAGGCTACATGTTTGTATTGGTTCAGGTTTGTTGATCTCACATATTGGCAACTCAAACATTTTCAATCCCACTGATTTCTCTAGACCACTTCTCCTTAAAAACCATATTCATGTTCCTAAATTACTAAAAACCTTTTAAGTGTCACTCAATTTGCTAGTGATAACTCGGTCTGCTTTGTGTTTCACCCCACTGTTTGCTTTGTCAAGGATCAAGCTACACACCAAGTTCTTCTCCAAGGTTCACTTAAAGGGGGTCTCTACAACTTTGACTTCATCTCTTCAACTCCCTCACCAACTTCCACCCAGAAGACTGCATCATCTAGTTTACTTTCAGCTCATGTTGCTACTTTTAATCAAAATAATGACTTAGCCTTGTGGCACTCTAGACTTGGCCATGCTGCCTTTGATGTCGTTTCCAATGTTATGTGATCATGTAACCTGTCAGTTTCTATGAATGATAAAATTGTGTGCTGTTCATGTCAACAAGATAAGAGTCACTCTTTACCTTACTCTTCCTCTGATTCTACTTACACTTGTCCCCTTAAACTAGTGCACACTGATGTGTAGGGACCATCCTCAATTCCCTCCACCAATGTTTCAAAATACTATGTGTGCTCTGTTGATCATTACACCAAATACAGCTGGATTTATTTTTTAAAACTCAAATCAAAGGTCAAAGATGCTTTCTTACACTTTAAAAACATTGTTGAGGACCAACTCAATCACAAAATCAAAGCTATATAAAGTGACTGGGGGGTTGAGTTTAGAGCACTTACCTCAGTTTTTAATGACTCAGGCATAAATCACAAACTTTCATGTCCTTATACCCCAGCCGAAAATAGGGTTGCAGAAAGGAGGCACAGAACAATTGTTGAGATGGGCCTTGCTCTCTTATATTACTCCGAGGTACCACTTAAATTCTATGATGATGCTTTTAGTGCTTCAGTATACACCTTAAACAGACTCCCTGTCAAATCCCTTCAATTCTCATCACCTTTGGAAAAGTTATATGGCCACAAACCCAACTATTCCACCTTTAGAGTGTTTGGTTGCCTTTGCTACCCCATCCTCATACCATACAACAAACATAAACTACAGCCAAGGTCCATTCCATCTACCTTTATTGGGTTTAGCTCAAAACACAAGGGCTATAAGATACTTTTACCATCAGGAAAGGTAATTGTCACTAGGGATGTCATCTTTGATGGATCAAAATTTTCATTTTATAAATCCCCTCATTCACATCATGAGCAGCTTGATCTTTCATCCTTTCTGCATCACCCTCCACCCATTGTGCACACACCTTCCCCTACAACACCCTCTAACCCACCTCCACCTCCCACACCACCAGATCCTCACTCCCCTCCTCAGAGCAGTCCATCGCACCAGACTCTACAAACTTCTCACTCTACTCAATCATATTCTACTCAATCATCCACTACCCACTCTTCACACAGTTCTAACTACACCTTACCTCTATATGTTGACTTGCCAATTGTAAGGTAAAGCAACCTCCACACTAAAACTAATGTTAATAATCCTTTACCTGTTCATCATATGGTCACCAGGTCTAAAACAGGATCACTAAAGGCAAAGGTGTTCACTGCTCAATGTGCCACTACAGAACCATCATCACAAAAAGAAGCTCTACATCACCCAAGTTGGAAGGCATCTATGCTATCAGAATACCAGGCTTTGCTTCACAATAGAACATGGACCCTTGTTGATCCACCACCAAACAGGTCCATCACTGGTTGCAAGTGGTTGTTCAAAATCAAGAGACATGCTGATGGGACTATTGCTAGACACAAGGCTAAACTTGTGGCCAAAGGCTACAGTCAAGCAGTAGGTATTGACTTTTATGAGACATTCAGCCAGTTGTAAAGCCTACCACCATTAGAGTTGTCCTATTTTTAGCTTTGTCTCTTGGTTGGTGTGTCAAACATCTGGACTTCAATAATGCATTCCTGCATGGAGAAATCAGTGAGGACCTATACATGGCTCAACCTCCTGGGTTTGAAGACCCCTACAACCCTCAGCTTGTTTGCAAACTTCACAGGTCTCTATATGGGCTAAGACAAGCCCCTAGGGCATGGTTCAACAAATTGAGACAATGTCTTGTTGCTTTTGGGTTCACTAACTCCAAATCAGATAACTCTCTCTACATCAAGAAAATCAAGTCTGCTTGTGTATGGCACTTTGTCTATGTGGATGACATCCTTATTTATTTATTTATTTTTTGCCGAAACGATAGGGGAACTATTATAAATCAAACGAGCAAAAATGTGCGAATAAAGATACAAACTCCCAACGGGAGAATAAAGTGGAGAACAGGTCAGAAGACCTCCTAGAATCCCGCTAGCAACGCTAGAAAAAACACGAAACTAAACAGACCCCAACAGGGTAATAACAACTAAACCAACTAAAACAACTAAAAGAAAAAACTAACAAGAACCCAATAGGGTAATACCGAGTATCGGACCCCAACAGGGTAATAAAGTTGACACTCGGGAACACAGAGGCCAACGGCCCAAACCAAAAACACAGGGCAAGGACACAGAGGCAAAACGCCCAAACCCAAAAAACAAACTACCACAAAACAAGAAAACAAAATAAGGAAAAAACACACATCCGGCCCTTCCACGGTAGATCAGTCGATCCAAACTAGCGGAGAACAGTTAATTTCAGAGATTAGTCCAAGTCCAGAGACGGCTCCCGAAACTGCCACAAGGCCTATACAAGAAGACGAACCCGAACACAAACCAAACTCCAAAACAACCCACCTCAACCGGAGGAACAATTGAACCCACTCCCACTCAAGCACTTCCGGAGCCCGGCTAACACCACTAGCCGAGCTAAGGATCACCCGAACCCCGCCGTCTAACACCACTAGCCGGAAGGGGAGAGGGTTCGAGCCCTCAGCCTCTACACACAAGCAGAGCTCCACCCCGCCTCGCAACCCACAAACCCATCAGTAAAAACGCACACCACCGGCACCGACACCTGAACAAGAGCATCTCGAACGGGCCGTCGCTGAAAAAAAAAAAGGACCCGCCCAAAGCCCTTCCTTCGCACAGAGTCTAAGACAGAGACAGAAGATGCAAAAATTGAGGTGGAACTCACCTCCAAATGAGACCGGGATACACCAATTGCAGAGCAATTGACGACCAAAGTTCTCATTCAAGGACCTAGACCAGGTACATCACTTCCTACGAATTGAAATCAATCATGTTCCCTCCTGTCCTTATTACATGGCTCAACCTCCTGGGTTTGAAGACCCCTACATCACTTCCTTATTTTATTGAAGGACCTAGGCCAGGTACATCACTTCCTAGGAATTGAAATCAATCATGTTCTCTCTGGTCTTGTGTTGTCCCAAAGTCATTATATAAAGAACATTCTACATAAGAGAAACATGTTAGATGCCAAGCCTTTGCCAACTCCAATGATCTCATCCTCATCACTCACAAGGGATGCAGGCACTCCAATGGATGATCTTACCTTATATAGAAGTGTTGTTGGCTCCCTTCAATATGCCTGTATAACTAGGCCGAATATCTCCTTCAGTGTAAACAAGGTGTGCCAATTTATGCAATGCCCCATGGATACTCATTGGAAGGCAGTCAAGAGAATCCTAAGGTACCTCGCAGGTACTTTATCCTATGGACTGTACTACTCAAAGAACAATAGCCTGCATCTCACTGGATTCTCAGACTCAGATTGGGAAAATGAACTTGATGACAGGAAATCCACTTCAGGTATTTGCATCTACCTCGGCAAGAACCCCATCTCTTGGTGTTGCAAGAAACATACATCCATTTCGAGGTCCAGCACTGAAGCTGAGTACAGAAGTTTGGCTCAAGCCTCTGCTGAGATCACATAGATCACTTCCTTTCTCAATGAGCTCAATGTGCCTTACTCACAGACACAAACTGTATGTGTTGATAATCTTAGCACCATCTCTCTGTCCAGTAACCTAGTCCTACATGCTCGAACAAAGCACATCGAGATCGACCTTCAATTTTTCAGAGACCTAGTAGCACGTGGCACTTTGAAAGTTCTTCATGTCCCCTCATTGGACCAAGTTAGTGATGTGTTTACAAAGCCACTCTCTCAGCAAGCCTTCACTCGGTTCAGGAACCTTCTGCATATCTTACCTTCAACCTCCTTCGGCTTGAGGGGGGATGATAGAGTACATGCAACACTGCCACCTCACGCATGTAACACTGCCACGTCATGCATGAAGCCATGTAAGCAAAGGGCCGGTCAACGTGAAGAAAATCTGAAGAATAAGACAAAATATTGTGAAGACAAGTGAAGATGAAATTAGAACCATAGAATCAAGAGTAGATCAACATATAAATATACATTTCCTCATTTGTAACCCTAAGAAATGAATGCACATGAAAAGCTGTGCAAGAATGAAACCAATTGGATGATAATGAGCATTTTAAGTTCTTTCTCGTTCTGCTTTCTTCATTTTTGAAATCATAGCTTTCATTTTTTATCTTAAAAGTATCTACACAATAGGTACTGCTAGATACAATCATTAAACATGTTTCTACAACAAAAGTATGAGAATTACCTTCGTTGCCCTTCTTGAGGAGAGAACAGTCCACCTTCCACTGTCCTGACTTGTTGCACTTGTTGTATTTCCCTTTCGATTGCCTGAGGGGCCGGTTGCAGGGCAACTGCAGCCACTTGCGCCTCCATCTTTCCTGCGACTTATTCCTCTTCATGCCCTTACTGGGCCTAGAAGAAGGTTCAGCCTGCTCGACGACCAACCCCTTGACCGCCGGCCACCTGACGTCGACGACCACCATGAGCCGCAGCCCGCGCACACCGACGACCACGGCGACGATCGCCCAGCTTAGCCGCATGCGAACCGCAGCCCGCGGTGATCTCGCGTCCCGACGATCTCCATGTGAAGCCAGTCAACAACGTCTGCCATAAGCAGCCACGCGACGCCGTCCGCTGCTGCCGGCGACCCGTTCTCAATTTGCGTGTACTTGGCCAAGGCTCCTGACAAACTTATCGAGTCTGACGGGAAGAATCCGTATGCCCAATAGATTTGGAATTCAGACATATTTGTACACTGGTAATCTACAACAACTCAGAATATGTAATTTTTAAGCCATATGTATTCAACTCTAAACCTCTAGATCCGCTGCATATAGGTTTATTGTTGCTATTGAATTTGTAACTTGTACATAACGAGATCCTCACCGATCCCAACACCCCTATCCACGTGTAGTCCTTATCATGTTAGATTCATTTTTATCCATTAGTCTGCCATGTTAGACAACTTAATCGTGGGACAAGTTCTAATCATGTCGAGGCAGAATACCACGTATGTTGAGCTCGCATCCCTTCTCTTGGTCGATCACACGATCGATCGTACCTTTAGGTCGAGTTTTCATCAGGTCGTCCAGGGGTCCTAACTCGACCTGTCGGTGTCTTTTTAAACATCAATAGTTTCGTCGACTTGAAGGCCCGTATACTATAGTTCAGCCTATCTGTGCTTCTGTTCGATCACCCAGTCCGTCTGGACAGATTAACCGGTTTATCGGATTTGTACTACCTGGTTTTGTGTTAGTAACAGTTGCGTCCACTAGGAATGTTCATCCGACAATCAAAACCGTATGCACTAAGAGCTTTTATTTATTTATTTTTTTATCTTTTTTTTTT
>CACSLK010020742.1:20559697-20582862 GCA_902706635.1 Striga hermonthica | reverse complement strand
GAATGTCATCCACATACAACACAAGAAACACCACCACGTTTCTATCACTTTTCTTGTACATGCAGTGCTCATCCGGACTTTGGGTAAATCCATACGATTGGACAATCTCGTCAAAACGGATGTTCCAAGACCTCGAAGCCTGCTTTAACCCATAAATGGACCTCTTCAGCTTGCAGACCAGATGCTCTTGACCCTTTGCAATGAATCCTTTTAGTTGCTATATATAGATGTCCTCGTCCAAATTCCCGTTAAGGAAAGCGGTCTTAACATCCATTTGCCAAATCTCATAATCCATATGTGCGGTTACAGCCAAAAGAATCCTGATGGATTTGAGCATGGCTACCGACGAAAAGGTTTCTTCATAATCGATCCCCTCTTTCTGAGTGTACCCTTTCGCAAGAAGCATAGCTTTGAAGATCTCAACCTTCCCATCTGCTCATCTTTTTCTCTTATAGACCCACTTGCATCCAATGGCTCGGACGCCACTGGGTGGCTCTATAAGATCCCAGACCTGATTAGAGTCCATTGGCACTATTTCAGATTTCATCGCCTTTTGCCAAGACTCTGCGTCCCTATCTTGGAGTGCCTCATTTTATGACCATGGGTTAGATTCAAGAATGTCCAGGACGGCCTCAGAAGACTCTCACAGACCCATGAACCGTTCGGGCTATCGGGCAACCCTCCCACTACGACGAAGTACTTTCTGCTCAAGTGCATCATCAGTGATACGTGTTGCAGTACTTTGTGGTGTAACATCAAGCGCACTCGGTAACTCACTCCCTTTAACTCCTCGAGGACATGTCTACTACTGGCTTATGATCTAAGGCATAGTCTTCTTCCGAAAACCTAGCATTCGTGCTAATGATTACTTTCTGGTCCTCAGGACTATAAAATAGACCACCTTTCGTTTCCTTAGGATATCCCACAAACAGCCTTACTTCTGTTCTTGGTTCTAACTTTTCAGTATCAGTTCTTAGCAAGTGTGCTGGACTACCCCAAATCCTGAGATGCCTTTGACTGGGCTTATGCCTAGACCACAACTCCAATGATGTAGACGATACTGATTTAGAAGATACTCTATTCAGAATATATACTATTGTTTCTAGGCATATCCCCAAAAACGAATCTGGTAAACTACTATAACTCATCATTGCCCTAACCATTTCCATAAGAGTCTTATTTCTCCGTTTTACTACGCCATTCTGGTGAGGCGTGCCAGGCGCAGTCAGCTGGGACGTAATCTCATTATCCGTCAAGTAGTTCCTAAATTCATTCGAGAGATATCCGCCACCACGATTTGATCGTAATGACTTGATACATTTTCCTAACTGCTTCTCCACAACTGCCTTATACTCCAAGAACTTCTCAAAGCATTTAGACTTGCGGTGCAGAAGGAAAATGTACCCATATCTCGAGTAATCATCGATAAAACGAAGTACTCGAAACCACCTCTCGCTTGAACACTCATAGGACCACATAGATCGGAAGGAACTAGCCCTAACACATCTTCGGCTCTATGCCCCTTCGAACTAAAAACCCTCTTAGTCATTTTTCCTTCCAGGCAAGACTCACAAGTTGGAAAAGCCTCGACTTCTAACGACCCCAAGGGCCCGTCTGCTACCAACCTTTGAATCCTCCTAAGGTTAATATGACCAAGTCCTAGATTCCAAAGATATGTTTCATTCATTTTAGAAGGTTCCTTTCTCTTATTCAGATTAGATGATGAATTAAGTAATTATTTTTGTTACAGTGGAGATGACTTTGATTCTAGAATGTATAGTTGTCAACTAATGAACCAGAACATATGAACTTTTTGCCGAAACGAATAACAACTCTATTATCGAAAGTAGCAGAAAAACCGTTCATAAACAACTTAGAAACTGAAATCAAATTCTTTCAAAAACTAGAAACATAAAGACAATCTTTCAAAACTAGAAACCTATCTAAGCCAAAATCTAAATAGACATCTCCCACTGCAACTACTAACGCTCTACTAGCATCGCCCAAGTAGATGGTAACTTCTCCTTCCCTAAGTCGTTTGGTTTCCTGGAACCCCTACATTGAATTGCAGACATGATCAGTGGCTCCCGTATCTACACACCATGTTCTAGTAGATAACACCACTAGACATGTTTCAATGACTAAAGAAAAAGATATACCTTTGACGAACTTCTTGAGGAGAGGGCAGTCTGCCTTCCAGTGTCCTTTCTGCTGCATCTGTGGCACTTGGCTTTTGGCTTCTTCGTCTTCTGTAAAGGTTGCGTGTCATTCATGACCGCCTTGCCCTTTCCTGAGGACTTCTTCCTCTTCTTGGCCTTAGGAGCCTTTAAAGTGAAAGCTTCTCCCTGCTGGGCCACCATAGCTTGGGTTTTCTGACGTAACAGGCCCTCTGCTGACTGAAGTTCAGAGACATGTTTCGGAAGAGTCATCATCTTATTCATGTTGTAATTCAACCGGAATTGCTCGAAGCTCTTCGGCAAAGACTGGAGCACTATATCGATCTGGGTTTCCCCGTCAATAAAAGCCCCAAGAACTTCTAGCTCATTCAACTGGGCCATCATAGCAAGAACATGTTCCCTTACGGAAGTGCCCTCACGCATGGTCATGTTCATCAGAACCTCATGGACTCTTGTCGGGCAGCCCGCGACTGATGACCAAATAACTCCTTGAGATTGAGAAGCATCTCTGCTGCAATGTTCATAGACTGATGTTGATGTTGAAGTACATTTGACAAAGATGCCAAGATGTAATTTGACAAAGATGCCAAGATGTAATTTGACAAAGATGCCAAGATGTAGCACTTCGCCATCTCGTCAGCCTTTTTCCACCGAGCATACTCCTCTTTCTCTTGGTCTGGTGCATTTTCAGCAGGCACAACCGGACAAGCCTCAATATTAGCAAATTTGTACCCCTCCAGTCCATATAATTGGGACCAACAAGTTTGTTTTCTTAGAGAATTATGGACAACGGATTGAAATACATTTTGAATTCCTAGGATCATGCAAACATAGTCTTTACTCAGTCAAGTAGTTTTGAATTTAAACATCAAATATTGATCCCATGTAACAATATTCAAATAAATGCACCAACACCTCAAAACACCGAATTTCCACAGGCCACGGAGTGTGGACGTCTACGGTTCAAACATTTGCAAGAGGAGGGATAAATCCCATTAGCTTAACATACTGTCGAGCAGTACTTAACTAATAGTCGGTTCATCTTTTGGCCAGCGCAATTAACTTGTAAAAGAATGAAAACGACCTTTTTCCTTGGGAATATCGTAATTATTTGCACTTTAAGAGAACCCATTAATTGGTACTAAATTTACTACCAAAATTATACGTCCACCTTTGGCTGACCCGTACGCTTTTGAAATAGCTCACTGTAACCATCCCGAAGGAGATTCGTCCTTGTGAACTGTAAAATAAAACGTCCTTTGGGCTTGAATTAAATCACTTCACTGAAAAACCTATAATGGAGGCCTTGGATGTAATTTATTTCAACCCATTACACACTTAATATAATATTTAGTTTACGGGATTTTTCTAGACAAGATCTTAATAATCCAATTGCACATAAGCAATCACATAAGAACACACATGATTAATGAGCAATAATAAACTAGGAATTATAATCCAACTATCATGGCCATTAATCAATCTCCAATGTTACGGAGAAAATACAATCATGTCCTTGTTGAGTGTGTCCTCCGATTCGGGTATTGGATCTCTCCTTTCATAGTGACTCCCACGAATTGGTCGTCTCCGGGAAAGTCGCCATTGGATCATCACCATGGCATCCGTGTACGTGTTTATCGCCTTGCCCTGTCAAGGTTGGTCCACGCCCGCCAGATCAATAATGAATAATATACACAACAATTACATAATTCATCCTATGACCCACGGAGGAGCCGCACATGAATTTCTATGAAAGCAATAAACTATGTGGTGTCCCACGGTGTGAATAATTTATTACAAGCATTCACCAACCCGAAAATTTCTCGACATGTCCGAGGCTTTAAAAATAGCATACATTCAACATGATTTAAAGTCCATACATACGGGCCATAATAGTCGAATTCAAAATCACCTGTAAAAAATTATTGCAATTTCTAATCTAATATTCCGCTGCGTCCGTACGCACATAATTCATGTAAACAGCCAAAGTCCAAATTCAAACTGTGCACGAGGTTGAATTAAACCTGGGCTCTGATACCAGTTGTTGGGTTCTATGAGGAACGTCAAACAACATGCACAGTATTGAACTTATCGAAATAAATCCTAACGCAGCAGAATCTATAGATAGGATATAGACATTACTCTCTAAAATTTTTGCCGACTCAGAGACGATGTAGAATACCGTTGATGTAGTTCGTCTGAACACCACAATCTAATGGGTAGATAGATTTGGCCTTTATTCGATTCTAATCAAAAGTTCCAACGAAGCTCAATTGTGTATCAGGGTCGGGTTGCAGCGGACTTCGGTCGCGGGTCTCGGTTGCTATCGGCAGCAGGTTGCGGACAGCGTGTGCGTTGGGCGCTGGAGTGACACGCGGGATGCACGACAGCGTGAACGGGCACTGGGGTGTGTCACGCGTGCTGGTGCGAGACTCCTATACCGCTGCGGATTGGCGCGGTGCGTCTGGGGTCACGCGAGCGTGCGCGGAAAATTTTTCTGGGCGTGCAAAGAATGGCGTGTGCGTAATTGTCGCGTGCTGGAACCTCGCACGATCGGCGACTGGCAGCAATGGTGTGTTGCGAGTAATAAGGCGGCGCTGGTACTCGCAGGCAGTCATTGTGCGTCGCTGCTGGGAGTTGGTGTTGGGCCTGGCTGGGCGCGACTGTGAGCGGTGGCTTGCGGTTGTGATCCGCTGGGCCTGGCTGTCTTTCGGCAGCGGCGGCGATTTCCAGCGGTGGTCGACAGCGGCTGTCGGCTGGGGAGATGACCAAAAAAAATATCTATAAAGGCTTGAATAAATTGTACCCTAAAGCCTTCTAACGGATTACCTAAACACCTACTTCGATTAAACTTAGTGGAGCGTTTAATCGAATCTCTCTAACTCTCGAACGACGCTATTCTCTCAAATTACTAATCCAATCTAGTATGGGACTCTCCTACTACTCATCTCTTTCTAGAAGACTCCCAAGTCTCCTAATATTAGACAAGATTCTAGTAGGAATATTCCTTTCCTAATGGAATAATAAATATGGAATAAAACTAATTCCTTATTAAATGGAATTAAATAATAAAACATCCCACTAGAGTAGTATTATTGCTCTCCCCATTTTGCTCCTATTTTATCAATAAAATCGAGCCTCCATGATTAAATAATATTAATCCGATTGACCGATTTACCTCTCTATGTTTAAGATATAACGTTCCTTAATTAATTAAATTACTGGCAAAATAATTAATTAACTTCTTATTCATTTCCGAAATTAGTACCACTCAGATCCTTAACCATTATGTCAGACAATCGTCTACCTGCAGGGTTTTAACATAATGTATATTCCTGAGCTCATTTCGGGGACGTCATTAATCCAACGCACTGGAACATAGTGACCATAAATAATTTATAATAGCACATCATATAATCATTCTTATTTACCAAAATAACTCGTATGTCATCCTAATAAAAATAGGAATCACTTGGTAAATCAAATAAACAAAAAATAAATATATATGCCTATTTTATATTATCTTACAGCTTAAGAGAATGCATCAATCACCAAAGGTCTAGTTACAACAACGATCAGTGAGTCTCATAATCTTATCCTTCCACGGTCCTGTTCAACACTTATCATAAGTGCTAGTGTAATTCTTCAGTCAAAGACCAACTGAATCAAGAATACACTACAACCTTTTTTCAAGAGGGGTCTCACTGCCTGTCTAGAATGTGAACGAATAGTTTAGTCTTATAAGGATCTAACATGTGATCTTTCTGTTCAAAACACTTCGAACCACACTATCTCAATGTAAGACATGGAGTATGATTTGTATAAATAAATAAACTGCAAACATATGTACTTTTACTGAAACATGATGTCCAGATCAAAATGGAATCGATAGAATCTGCAAAACATAGCTTTTACAGCATATCTCTAACAGTGAAGAGTTGGGGCTTGTTGTGGTGTGCCAGGTTGTGGGTGGTCAGCCTCTTGAGACTGCAAGTTTGGGGTGTTGGGAATTGTTAGGCCTTTGCTGCAGTTTCAAGTTTGGTGCGTCCAACCTGGTCTTAGTATGTGGGGGTGACGGCTCTGAGTGGTTGGTGGTGTGGCGGATTGCGGTGATGGTTGTCAGATGTAGAGGAGGGTTTATGTTGTATGTAGGTTTGTTTTGTGTTAGTGTTTGTGTGGTGTTGGTTGGTGTGTTGTTTCGTGGCTACTGTTTTGGTTTCTTTTTTTTTAGAGGAGTGTGTTTTTCTCCTCTGGGGAGTTGTGTTATTTTCCTGTTGGAAGTTTGTGTATTCTTCTGTGGGGATCTTTAATTTTTATTGTCTATTTTGTAGTGTGCGTTGTGGTTTATAGGCTGCCTTGGGTAGTCCACCTACTCCGACTAGTGCGCCGATTGTAATTATGTGTTTGAATGATTGAATTTTGTCGTTTTGAAAAAAAAAGAAAAAAATAAAACATGTTTATCAGAGTATCCTGAGCACATGTTGATCATGTTGCATCGTTGTAAAATTGGCTAACATATTTTACTAATTTTCCATAAAATGATTTACTTAGTTGTTATATTGTCAAGGATATTATAATCAGATGGTATTTGCTCTAGCAATTAATCCTTTGAGAAAAAAAGCCACGATTTTTTAGGAAAAAACTCTTTGTAAGGGCACATATTTAAAACTCAATCTGATCTCCATGAGATACAGATCCTGACTCTAATTGGTATATCTAAATCTAAGAAGGTTAACAACCTAAAACTAAATCTACACGTAACATACATTCCGAACCAATCGATCTCCGTTGTGTATGTTATTGTGTGTCACAATGATGATGTGCATTTAGATGTTCTAGAAAAAAAGATACTATTTGTCTTCTAATTATATCGTAGTTGCACTTTCGTCCTTTTATTTTTTCCCGTTTACTTTTGGTACACTATATTTTTTTCTTAGCAAAATTTGTTTTAATCGCAATTCTGGATAATTTTCATTGGAAATGCAGATGTGGGCCACCCAATCGGATCCATTTATGATTTTTTGGCATGATGTGGCATCTGGCATGTCTAGTTGTTTCGAAACCTAGATTAAAAACAAAAAATAAAAAATAAATTAAATATAAATTTTGACCCACCTCTCCCCTCGTCGCCCATGAATCCAACTCCCATAAACCCGCCATCGTACTTTGCAGATGCCAACACCTAGGACCAAATCATAGCCGAGGTTGAATACCTTGCTGGCCCAATGCTAGAATCACGAGGGTTATGTTAGAGGTATGTTGTAAAAGCTCATTTTGCAGATTCTACCATTCCCATTTTGATCCGACAATCATATTTTAGTCAAAGTACATATGCTTGTAGATTATTTATTTATACAATTATACTCCTTGTATTACATTGAGATAGTGTGAGAAAATTTCAAAAGTAGTCCCACGGCTATCGGGTTTTTCACTTTTGGTCCCAAAGGAATGGTGTTTTTCTAAACCTGTCCACTAACATTTTAAATTCAATCAAAAGCAGGACAATTGTGGTCGGAGATGCCTTTTCCGACATGGAGTTGCCAACGTGTCTTCACATTAGTACACCTGGCCGATCAATTAAAGGCATGGCAGGTGACATGGCGACTAAATCTTGTGTGGCAGTTGACCAGGTACCAAAGGGGGAAAAACATTAAAATGCCCTAAATGTCCAAAAATTGATCGATCGAGACTTTCACTTTTTCTTCTCGCGTGTAACTCAAAATAACCGTAAAACCCTAGTTTTCTGAATTCGTCTCGATATGTCTTTTGTGACGAGAATTTGTTGATTGCCATTGTCATCGTAGGGCTGTGATACGGACCTCATGGACGAATAATAACTCTGGTCGGCGCTTCTATTCTTGCTTGAAGAACGAGGTAAGTTCTGTCTTTTTCTTCAGTTCTTTTTTTTTCTTTTTTTTTTGGTGAACCTAACTGATTCTTCAGTTTATATTCATTGTAATTTTCAAATGGAACATTACAACAAGGATGTTGTGGTTTCTTCGAATGGTATGACACTCGAATGTGCCGTAAGGCCAAAGCACTAATTCCTTGACTTTTGAAGAAGATGAATGCAAGTCAAGAGGAGATTTTGAAGCTGAAGACATATACACTAAGTTTGGCTGCATTGAATATAAAGTTAAAGCAAATTATTTTTGTGTTGGTTCTTTTGGTTGTGTCAATTCTCATCACCAATATGAATGTTGTTGTGAAGAACTGAAGTTGAAGGGTGATTATGAAGATGTTCTAATGAATTAGAAGGTGTTTAAAAATTTCCCACTATTTTGAAAACTGTATGTATTAATGTATGCTATGTGTTCTTTTTGAAAACTGAACTATCCTTCAGCGAATGTTAGGACTTTTGTATTCAATGTGCAACAAATGTAATGAATGTTTGACAATGTGCTGATGTTTCTTTATGAATTATGTTCCTTTCTATTTCCTATATGTTTATTGGTATTGTTTGTTAAGATTTCAACAGAAAAAGTTCAATGTAGACAACATAAATAAACCAACTGCTTATCAGCAAAAATTAAACTGAATTATATGTATAAATGGAAATGTCATTACAAAAATTGCTTAATGAGTTCCAAACTACAAACATGGCCCATACTAATCATCAAAACAACTGAAACTTCTAGTCACATACTAAAGGAGACAACAAACACTCCAAGATAGACTTTCAAAATCACAAACACTTCAAAAAAAAATGCTATTGTTCTATGTTCAAAAACATGCCATTGTACAACAAACACTTCAAATACTTACAACCCAAAAGCACTTCCAACACAACAAACACATCAGACCATGTTGTTAATGCTTCTTTTTCTTTCCTTTCTGCACAAAACTTGATTTTTTAGAAAGGTCCATGATTATTTTTTCCACCATCAATAACAATGGACTTTGAGTTGGTTGGTTATGAGATCTAATACATGCAGTGTGATATGGAATATTATCTCGTATACCTGTCCAGTTGGTCAGCGGAACGAATCATATGAGTCGATCTGGTCGAACGGAGTCCATGAAGATCTGTGATAGATCGTAGTGATAAGAATTGTGGAAGATCATAACAGTCTCAACCTGATAGAAGATTTAGTTGACGTGTTAGGTGGTCGAGCAAATGGTCTTTTGATCGACTACCTCATGCACCAGGAACAACTTGGTAGTCGAACCAATTGTGGTCCAACATAAAATCTTTAAAGGAACACTAAAAGAACCTTTCCCCATGTGCCCAAGACACGTAGCAGAACCGGATTGGTCAGTGGTATAACCACTTGTGACACATTCCTGATGCCTACACTAGGTGTTGTATAATCGGACAGGCCGGGCAGCCAGCTCAGCAAGCCCGGGCAGCTTCTAAGGCAGGTATCTCACCCATATATATATAGGGGTGAGACATATCATTTACAACACGATCTCTCTAAATACATTATATCATTTTTCCATACTTGAGCTTGAGGTTGACTTGAGCGTTGGAGGCTCTTCACCGGAAAATCCCTCCATTACGAGAGTTATATGCAGATTTCGACGTCCAACTGACGAGTGTCGTAAAGGCAAGGTGGTTTTAGTCGATCGGGGCATTATACCTGTATTAATGGCACCGTCTGTGGGGACTCTGTTCGAAAAGCTATATGTGTGAGGTGTAGCTATGGCGGACGGAATTCCTCGTGTTAACTTACAGTCGTCGTATGATCAAATGTGGACAACAACCAGACCGTTTGAGGCAGGACCCCTCTTGGCTTCTCCAGACCTTTGCAGACGCCGATAACCCCAGCACCTTCTCCACAAGGTTTGGGGGTTTCATCTGCGGTTCCGGTGGTGGAGGGAGATTCCAGTCGGGCACATGAGACTCGTGCAGCGGTGACGATGGTGGTTCCTGTACCTTTACACCCAGATCAGCTGGAGGGCAGCAAGGTGTAGCAGTGGCGCCTCTTGTCCACCAGATGGTGACGATGACCAGGAAGGAGATGTAGAGGATTGGCCAATGCGGCGGCGCAGGCAGTGCAACATGTCACCAACCACACTTCCCAGGCTGCTACTGCGCCGACCACGGTGGTAGGGGAGCAGGAGGAAGATGTATCGAGCTATGGCAGAGATGGAGACCACAGAGATAGGGCGATAAAGAGGATGGTGGAGCAACTTCACAAATTGTAGGAGAGGGTGGATGGACGGCAGGAGAGGCGAGCTCAAGGACATCCGCTCTCGAGAGAGATCTTGGCAGCGCCACTGCCGGCAAATTTTTGGGAGACGAACATTACTTATGATGGATCGACAGACCCGTCGAGGCATGTGAGGACATTTAAAAACATGGCCGTCTAACATGGATGCTCAGATCCAGTTGGCTGCAGGGCCTTTTTATCGAATTTGCGAGGAGGCGCGATGGATTGGTTCCACCAACATCCCCCAGGGTCAATTAAGGACTTTGAGGATCATTCCAACAAGTTGAAGAACCAGTATTCGAGTGCGGTTGTGCAAGAGAAAACATATCTCACATTAATGGCAATGCGCCAAGGAGAGAAGGAGTCTTTGCAAAAATACGTAGCTCAATACAATCAAACGTGCCTGGAAATCCCAACAGCAATAGACGAGGTCAAGACAGGTGGGTTGATCAGAAGTCTTTAGTCAGGACCGTGTCGAGCATCCATGGCTATGACACCTGCTCGAACGTATGACGAAGCGATGAAGAGATGCAAAAAGTACATCAATCTGGAGGAGACGGAGCTGGAGTTTGCCAAATTAGAGGACTTAGCGCGACCCGAGCCTAAAAGAGAAGAAGTGAGTTCGCCCAGGAGGAGTTCACCCAGGCAAGGGCCACCCGAGAGAACATCGCCTAGGAGAGATAGGCGAGGTCCGCTGCGAGAAGGGCGGGAGGATCATTGTCCTATTGGATGAACCATAGCTAGGACTGGCTACACAAATCTGAATGAAGGGTATCCCATCTGGTCCCTCCGTAAAAGGGTACGGAGGAGAAGAGAATTATGTTTACGATGAAGTATGCACCTTTTGGGGGGTGGAGGACCCGATGCTGGCGAGGAAGTCAGCAAGATAGTTCCCCTCTGGGGGGTGGAGGACCCGATGCTGGCGAGGAAGTCAGCAAGATAGTTCCCCTCACGGAAGATGTGCGAGATCTGAAACCAAATCGACAGAATAGTGGCCCTAATACGCATGAGCGGATGTTGAATCTATCATTTGCCCTGATGGTCAGCGGTCAAGAGAGTGTTAACAATGGCAGCGTCCACCTCTATCCAAATGTGAGAGGAGATCGAGGCAGCAATCTGAAGACCGATCTGAAGTGCCTGAATCTCCACGTCGTAGCTCGAGGAGGCCCAAAAAGGGGCATGAAAAGCAGTAATAAGAGCGTTGCTATGGTCCTTAATTAAACCCCCACCTTCGGCGTCTCCGGTAAGTTGGTTAAATGACTCGTTAGTGTTTAGCATAACCTAAGGAGGCTTGGGTGTCAGCCAAACAACGACTCCGGGGCGTGGGTGTTGGACAGACGACTGTGGGGTTGGTGCAAAACGATGAGGTGGCGTGCAGCCTGTCCAGTCTCTCGGCGTGAGTCTACCCAGAGTGGTGAGAAGAGATAAATGTCTGTCAACGACCAAAATAATAAGTGAACACAAAAAGATAATATCCCTATGTTTCACATTATTCCTTTATGTCCAGGTGGACCAAAGGATCAGACAAGGAATAAGGAAGCCGACGTGTCTAGTGTTGACATCCGAGTTAGCCAAAAGGAGACCGAATGGAGACAATCCCAAAAGTCGAATCGAGAACCCGGTCGAATGTGCAAGTGCCGAGCTGAATTCGTGAATAAAATAACCACCGCATCCGTTTGACATCATTCCCGAGGTCGGAACTCGCATCGTTCAAGCGAGGGTGCCAACCTCACAAGGTGCTGACCTGAACGAAAGATTTTAAAGGCTAATGGAAGGAATTTCGCTCGAGAGCCGACCTAGGAGTCTAGGGCGGCCATTCCAGTGACGAGCGACGGGCTCGATAATAGTATAAAACTACCTCTTGGAGGATGATCATTGGCGATTAGACAAGACGTCATGGCTTGCCACCCTACCAAGCCTGGCCCGAAAAAAGCCTGCCGAGAATTAAATGCCCACCATGTGTGCATTAAATGCTTGACAGGCAATGATTAAGAAAACCTCAAATCGCATTAAATATCTGTCAGGGAGGCGCCAAACTGCTATGCTAAACCACTGTACGACAACACCCGTGAACAGTACCTGAACAGTGCCACATTTAAGGAGGCTATAAATATGAACCCACTTCATTTATTTTGGGTTGTTGAATTTCAACAAACTTTCTCTTTTCTCTACTTTCTCTCTCTAAAAGTCTTGTAATAAACTCATTTAATTATTTCAAGTATAAGCAAAGTGTCGACCTCGAGTTCAGAGGTTGACCTCGTAATTATATAATAAACCATAATTAAACCATATACTCTCTTTGTTCTCGATCTTCTACTTTCGTTATATTGTATTTTAACCGTTGATCGGATCTGTCCATCAACATTTAGTGTGTGTGCTCTGTGTGAAAAAACTCAGAAGCTCAAAGAAGTTATCTGTGGTGGGTAGGGGTATATAGGTGTAACTGATGTAATGCTCCCACACTCTCCTCATAGTCTCACTCTTAAGAAACAAATGGGTGAAGGTCTTAGTCCAAAAATCATCGTCTCAGCACAAAAATAACAACGTAAGGTGAATGAGAACTCGTCGCCTGCATCACAGTGTCAATCGATAGGCGGCGCAGAAGAAGACGCCATAGAAAAACAGAGATGGTCGGGGAAGTAGGTCGGTCCAGATGGTCTTGAAGAGAATATTAGGCTGGTCTCCCAGCCGTACTTCTCCCCAAGCCGAGGTTATTGAGAATGTACCCGAAGATGTAAGTGTACACCTCATACCGTAAAAATCATCCTCCGAAATAGGTATCTGGTGGATTTCATCTATCTCCTGGTCACTAAAGCCCACTTCACTATCCTGAATTATGATTGAATTTAGGACCACATATATTTCCAAATGTAAAAGTCAGGTGCAACTAAAGGTAAAATTTTATTTTTGGTACGTCAACTTGTCCAAAGTCCAATTTTGGTACATTAAGTTTCCCCTCATCAATATTGGTACGTTCACTTGCAGTTTTGTCAAATTTAGTCCAGTAATCCGGCGGACCCGGATAAAACTATGACATTGCAACAATTTAAGCGACGTGGACATTTTCATAACACATTGCATCAATTTACATGGAATAGCAGGTTACGTGGCATATGTGGGGTTTATTGCCCCTCGTTTTTCCTCTTCTTTACCCCAAACCCTAATTTTTTTCCCAAACATCAAAACAGACAGACGAGAGATGTCTTCTTCATCAACTTCCTCTCCATTCACCTTGTATTGCCATTGCAGTTCAAAAACTCAATTACGCATTTCGAAGACGGGCTTAAATCATGGAAAAAGTTCCATGGATATAAGAACTGGAAAAATGGTGGTTGCAACTTCTTCAAATGGTTTGAAAATACATCGACCACCCGCTCTCAAGTTTCATCTCATTTGATCTTGGAACTTGAGCGTAAGTTTTCTTTGATTGAAGAGAATAGAACATCAATGGTAAAGTTGAAGTGGTAGATTTTGGTTCTTGAAGCAGAAATGCAGGACTTGAAAAAATTGAACAATTCTCAGTCATCATATACTTTGAAGAAACTGAGATGCCTGGAATTTTTTATTGTTATCACTTGATTGGTCAATTTTTTCATTATTATGATGAGATGGTAAACAAGTTCAGGGCCATGTGCTTTAAATGTTTTTGAAAAATGTAATGGTACACTTGATTTCTCTGTTATTTCATTGTTGTGATCACATTGTAAACAAGTGTATGAGCATTTATTTTGGTTGTTTGAAGTATATAATGAAACTCTGATTTTGTGTGCTCAAGTGATAGCAGTTTATTTTGCTCTGCTTTGTTATTTCATTTGAATAGCAGTTTTTGTGCTCATTGTTGTGAATTTGTTCGAGTGAATCATTATTGTGATTTAAAAACCTGTTTTCCTTATAACTTTTGGAGTCTTGTAACTCATGACAAAAATTAAATTATTCTCATGTCAAACATTAACCTACCAGTACATAGTATCCTTTAAATAAAAGCAACAAAAATGTTACAATAAACTGAAACTGCACCAAAACAAAACCACCAATTGTTGTCCTTATGTTGTTCAAATGAAACTGCACCAAAACAAAACCATTCCATTGAAGCTGTACCAAATCAAAATCACCAAAATAACAACTCCATACTTTCATTAGACCAAAAGCACCAAAATAGTTCAATGTTGTTCAACAATTCCAACAATTCCAACAAAAGCACCCAAAACATCATAAAGTAACTAAATGATTACATAAATATGTTAGACATCATTCAACTTCTAAAAAATAGTGAAGTAATTACATTCAATTGGGAGCATTGCCCTTCTTATCATTCTTTTCCAGTGTATTCGTGGAACCAACTAAGCTACTTAGGGAAGTATACTTTTGCCCAGCTTCTTGAAATATTTCCCTCATCCTTGTTTCTTCCTGTGATATGCAACTCTCTTGAATAGGGATAAAATGGCCACCAACAATAGATATTGGTCCTCTAAAAGTGAGCTATAAATTATTTTAGGTAGCACCATTTATTGTAATATTTTAACAATAGGTAACATAATATTGGCACTGCAGTTGTTTGTGCTACCTAAAGTCAAAGGTAATACTTTTGGTAGTTTTTGGTAACACTTATATGATACTTTTGCTAGTTTTTGATAATACTTAAATTAAAAAGTTACAATAATATGATACATAAACCAATAATATGAAAGTATTACAATAAATGGTGCTACCTAAAGTCATTTATGTTGTAGTTGGCCCTGTCTGCTGAAATTGTTGAAAGACTGTAGGTGGTTGCTTGAATTGCTGCAAGTTAGCTTTCTAAGGGGCATTTGTATGATTCACATTCTTCAAGGTTGATCTTGTAGATTTTACCTGAGTGGATTCAGAATTCATAAATTAATACATAAATAAATGGAGGTATTCTACAGTGAATGCACTCTTAAAGCATAATTGAATATTAAATGAATACATATAACCTTTGAGGTATCTTGCTTTGATATTCCAATTGCTGGAGCAGGTTCACCTTTGTCCTCCCTTCTTACCTCTATTCTTACCTGTATAAATTTGATACAAATGTTAAATAAGAAAGAAGTGTAATTTAAATAACAAATGCTTAAATTTTCCAAGGATTATATGTACCTGACCATCTCCAATGTTTGTGGTATTCACATTCTGACATGATCTGGAATTTGTAGCCTTCAATAAGGGACAATCCTTCTTGTTGTGGCCTTCCACATGGCAAAATGAGAACTTACAAGTCACTTGTTGTCTTCTTATGGTTTGTTGATTCGTCACAAGTCTTGGCTTCCCTCTTGGCCATATAGGTCATATAGGTCACATTGACATGCATATTGAAGGTAGTGAATTTGAATTGGGTGGTATGAACCCTAGATGATTAGAATGAGTCATATTAAGATAGAGAAGTTTTACACTAAAATCTCGAATTGTAAAACTATAGGCAGTGAATTTGAGCTCGTTTAGGACTGCTGGCACGTTTAGTTACATGAGAGAGAGCTGATGTGGCGGCCGACGCTGTTAGTTGGGAAAGTCGAGAGAGCTACCATTCTTTTGTTCGGTAATGACCACTAGTTAGGGTTATCCCTGGCTGGGAAGCCGATGTTCGAACTCTTGGGGAATTTTTCCCTATTTTTTTGTTGAATATTCGTTGGATTAATCGTATCGATTATGTGTAAGGTGATTAACTTGGAACTTGTTTTTGTATCTTGTGATGATTTGAATCCCTTGAAACTTTCGAGATTTTTTAATGCCTACATGCTGGGGGAAATTGTTGTTGTTAAACCCCGTCTTGTGGAGGAACCTTTTTCCTATCTGATTACTTTGGAAATTATGAGCCCTGAATTGGATATTTCTGGTATGTACATCGAATTGAACGCAACCCTAGTTGGGTGTAACCACGCGAAGTGATGTTCAGGCACACACGCCCGTGCTGAGAGACATGAGGCCAACTGTAGGGCCGACCGTTGACTCAACGAGAGCTGCAGCCGCCATCACCGAACGCCCGAACTTCCCAGGCCAATGTGTATGTCCAAACCTCGACCTTGCTGCTGGTCTTTGAGTAGGTACATGCACGCGTCCTAGCGCCCCACATATGCAGCGCCAGCATGTATGCCATCTCTCGGGTGACAGTGCATTAAACCCCAGACCGACTATGTTCTTGTGGTCATTTAATCAGTATTCTTTGTCAAATTGTATGTTGACCTTTTGAATCTTTCCTCTTGAGCTTTAAACCGAGAGCTCCAAGTTTCACTGAACTATTGTATGAATCTCCTAATCAACAACTCTCGATTATGCAAGACTTGTCGATTAGTTTCCCTTACCATATAAGAGATTTTCTCGAGATGGCGAGATAGAAATCCCGCATTGATGTTGGGCGGAGTCTTGAGTCTCGATGGGAGATTATGTATACTTCGTAAAGATCCAGACCTACGAAGAGTGAGAAGGTATTGGAGTTAGATCGTTGGTATGGGAATGTCGAGCATTCATTTGTGAGACCGACTATGCGGAAGGAGATTGTTACCGAATATCTAGTTGATACTTCCTAAACCACATACGAGATGTTACTTATGTCGGCAAGAAATGAGGCTTTGTCAACGGTATCGCTCAAAATCGTGTGTTCTGAAGGTACCGGTGTTGAGGATAAAGTGTTATTGATGATTGTTAGTCCAATTGTGTGGATTTCTGTGGTGGCCTGTTTTGACAGGGACACACGGATTATGACGAGGTAGTGGACAAGTCTTCATGCGTGACCCGGGCACGAGACTGAATCACGAGACCCGGGACACACGGATTATGACGAGGTAGTGGACAGTCGTAGTATACTATCGAGACACAAAAAGAAAGTTAGGGTCTTGTGTATTGATAGACGAGTATTATGTGAGGATTCCCTTACCATGGATAGGTACGCTTGTAATGATGATGATCAAGCAACGATCCCGATGGTACCGTTCAAAGTTCTAGTGCAAACAGAGGTGTTAAGTGCCTTGTTTGTGAAAAGGGAGGAGGCTACGGCCTCGCTTATTTAGTCATATTATGATTCTCGACCAAGTCGATGACTTAGCCTGATGGTTGACTCCACCACCAGAGCTTGCGAGGTTGAATGACAAGTTTTATGCCTCATGATGGAGGTGAACGTGTGTGTGATCTCGGAGTACATGTGAATTGTGTTGAGCTACGTGATAGGCAGAACCCTAACTGTATGGGAGGGTACCGGTGACCTATTGGAACAGAGTCCATTAGGGAAAGGCCGAGAGGGGTACTCATCAAAGTCCAGTGGGGGTTGTCATGGCGATGGCAAGGCGACTTGGGAAAGAGATACCAAGACTCAGAGGAAGTACCTGAATTTTATGTGTTGATGTTTTTCCTTTTATTCTCGATTATATCAGGTCGTAGTTTGTTTTTGCAATTGCGAGGACGGAACTTTCTTTTAGGTGGGTGGAATGTGATGCCCCATATGAATATTGGATTTTACCGGATATATAATTAATCGGCATTATTATTTTATGTCTCGATTAATTGTTAATATTGTATTTGATTGAATAATTTGATATTATTTATCTTATTCGATTTTACTTTATCTATCGTTGTTCGAATTTCTGGTTTAATCGCGTAGAACCATTTTGATTTATTTTTTTTAACCATTTCGAACCAAAAACTTATGCAATCATTTATGGCCTAAGACCTTATGTTGTGCGGTCCGATTTGAACTAAAATTCCAGCCCTTGAACTCATGTCCTTTTTTTTTTTTTTTTTTGCGCCTTAGGAATTTTGCTATCTTATTTTCATTTTTGAAAATCAATAAAAAAAAATACATAATATCCTAAGCATCTATGGAATGTTGGACCAGCCCCAAGCCACATTCCCCTCAACCGTGTTTGGCCCATGGATGGGGAAATTAAGTGGCTAAATAAGGCAAGTAGAATCCCATCTTAATCACCCATTTATTCTCTCAAACTTTTCCTCCCTTTCATTCACGCGTTTGGACACTTGGACTTAAGAGAAACTTTGAAATCCACTTCTCTCAAACCCTCCTTTTCATGCAAGATAAGTACCAGCAGTCCCAATAATTCCATCGTGCACCCATCATTGCCCTATCTCGCCGGCGTCACTACCCCGCGGGCGCACAAGGCCATGGCAAGCAGAACCGTCCTCCGTGCGCGATCAACACCCGGCCTCCACATATTATCCTCGACACCAGCATCAAAGTGTCGTCGATCGCTTCCCCTCTCCCACGGTGATCGGATATAGTGAGCCCAGACCGAGCCACGTGGAGCCGCCGAAATGCCCCGTTTCAACCCTAATCCCGTTTTCTCGTCTCCCTATTAGAGTACGGTAATGAATGGCTGATACTCCCTTATTTTTATACGTTCCACGCGATATGTTGAAGTCCTATGCTTGAAAAGATGATTTGAATATATTTGTTGATTGAATAATGGTCGTTCTGCATCTGTCTCTTCGGTTTGATATCAAAAAGGAAGGACATGGTTAATTTTTGTGGAAACCCTAGAGTTGTAAGTACTTTGATGCGTCCTTGACCTGTTGGTGAATGCATTATATCATTTTGATGATTGTGCTATGAGATATGAATTTTTTAAATCGTATGTGTTGATGTACTTTGCAAAAATCATGATAAATCAAGTTATGATTATTTTGATGTGAATTTTTAATATGTTTGCCCTCTATTAATGTGGTCTACGGTGTAAACATTTCTAGTTAAAATTTGACATGTAGCTATGTGTTTTGGTGATTTGAAGTTCTGGTCATATCTTTGAAAAATTGATATAAAATCGAGTTTAAGGAATTTTGAGTTGAATTTTTGGGAATGGTTTTATTTCGCCTTCATGTTCATTGTATCAAAATTTTACTTTAAAACTCGAAGGTTTGCTTGGAGAACAAAGAATTTCACTTTATGGCTATTATTTTTCAAAAATTATATCTCCATGTTAAAATGGTTTCAAAGGGTCAATCTCTGGTGTACTTGTGTATTTTTTAGCATATTTTAATGTGTAAAAATTTCGTTGAAAACGCTTGAGTGCATTTTAAAAAGATCCAGAAGATATTATTTCTAGATTGTTTTCCAGCACCCTGCCAACACCAGGCCCGGGCCAGCACCCCCGACAGCTTCCAACCGGGCCCTATTTTGGCATTTTCCTGACCCGTTTGATTTCATATTGACCCGTCACTTTGTTTTTCATGTTGTATGTGTTCTATATAACTTGTATTGGTTTATCGAATCTAGACAGTTAAACCAAAGGTTTCAAACTCCATTAGGAATTCTACGAATCACTTAGTCGATAATGTTTCGACTAAGTCAATGTTGTTGTATGTGATTCTATGTGTCGGATAGTATGTTGATAGGACAATCTTGACTAATGTAGGTTCGACGAGCTGAGCCATCGACCTAAGTTCCTGCCTTGTGTGATTTTTCTTCTTCGGTATCCAGGTGGGTTGTATTATAAGAATTTATATGCCGTAAATTATCTATGTCTTGTGAGGTCGTGCGCTTGTGAGGCATGTACTCCCACCGTTAGGGTAATGAATCTCCTTTCCGTAGCTAATGAAAGAAGTGTACACAGGAGTAAGGTTATTATGTGCATAGAAGATGTGACATGATTGATTGATTTATGTTCATGCTGCGACCATACCCTCCTGTCATTATATATACATGGTTTATGTGCATAGCGGTGAGCAAAGTGGTATGTGCTCACCCCCATGTCTCCCTCTTAGATGCAGGTTGAGCAGGTGGCAGGAGTGACGATAAGAGGACGAGTGGTTGGTCCTTTGTCGATGTATGTTTGCTTCTGCTTTGTTCTTTGAACATGTTGGTCTGATATTATGAACCTGATTGTATTGGTTTTTCAGACATGTTGATTTGCTTTCAAACCTTGGAGTTTTGAAAATGTTGGGAATTATGGATTTGTGATGAAACCCCATGTGTAGGGTTCATTATTTTATGGAACATGTTGATTTGGCTATTCATGCTAATGTGTTATGTTGAATATCATGTTCAGTCTTATGAACTTGTTTCTTTGGATTTCATAGGCATGTTGAATTGCTTTCAAACTTTGGTTTTGAAAAGATTAGACTTGTGGATTGGTTTTGAACCCGATGAGTGGGTTCGTTTCCTTTTGAAACATGTTATACTGGATATTCATGTTGATGTGGTTATTTGAATATCATGTTGAGGTACTTGTTTTGGGATTATGAAATCCATGTGGAAAACTGGGTAATGAATCCCCGTGAGTTCAGATATGACTTGAACTATGTTTTGAAATGTTGAAAATGCCCATGTCAATGTTGATCTCAAAAAATGAATTTTGAAAATATTATCCTGATTTTTGGAAAGTCTGGAATTTCTTTAAAATCAAAATGGGGCGTTAAGTGTGCTCGACGCCAATTCTAGATTTTGAACTGTCTTCCTGGAGAGATCGACCCGCGTAACGAATCCTTCGATTCGGTACTCGGTAAATAAGATAATTTGCTACAACAAATTTGGCGTCGTTGTCGAGGAAGGCAAGTATGATATATAGTTTTGGTGTTGATTTATTTCCTCTGTTTCTCTTTAATTTGTGTTTTTCGTGTTTGTGTTCTTTCTCTGTATCTTTTTTTTTTCTTTGTTTTTGTGTTTGACTGCTTTTTATTTTGTGGCTTTACGTGGTTGTTTTGTTTCTTGTGTGGAAGGCATTTGATCGAAGAGCTCGTTGAACTTAGGCTACCTAGTCACCTCCTCATACGCTCACTTCTGGAATAACGGGTTAGGCTACCACTGTGAGCACTATGGCCATACATGTTTACATCCTTACGAGCAGTAGTGGGATCCAGTCCCGATTGACCAATCATATGAATATTGTGGCAGTTCCTCGGAATATTGTGAAAAGCTTGACCAGATTCTTGCTATCCTGACATCCCAAGCAACTCGAAGGGAAGTTATTGAGGCCCAAGAGAAGAACCTTTCGGAGCGCATTCAAGCTATAACGGATCGAGTTTACAATTCTATCCCCGATCCCCTCGTGCAAGGTGAACATTAGGATAACAGTTTGACGTTTGACAAAAAACTCAATCTCGTTCTTGCTCGTGTGTCGTCCCAAGCAACTCAACTAGAAGAGATTGGGGCTAGATGCACTAAATTGGTGGTACAATTAGACGATATAATGGAACACATTAATTCGTTAAGTCACAAGTCGATGAGCCTATTATCAAGGACTATCAGATTTACATGGGGCGAGAGTGAAGAAGAGGAAGATGCTCTCCCATAAAATGAGGGTGATATCCTGATGAAGGAAGCTCCTGGGTCCAAATTCGAGGTTCCTTCACTTGAGCCATCTCCCAACATCATCAAGAAGGCTCCATTTAGTTTGATATGCCAGTTTCGTCAAGCTAATGGCGTTAAACAAACGCTTCTTGGGAGGCAATCCCAGTTTTATTTATCGCTTTCATATTTATTTTCTTTTTGCTTTTTAGTTTTATCTTTTAATGATTAGAGTTTGGAGTTTGTGTGGTTTTCTTGGCAAGACGTATCGGGGACTGGGTTGAGCGTAGGTGAACATCTTGCACATGAATGCTTATTCTTCTCGTTGAATCTTCAGTTTGCATATACCTTTTCTCTTTTTATCTTGTTAAGTGTGTTTCTTCTCCTTGTCTTCTCTACTCAGTTTTGTGTTCTTGTGCTAGCTGCTAGTATTGATTCATGATATGAAACTGCTAGGTTCTTTTATTTGACGTCCTGTTATGTGTTGAAGCAATGAGGACATCGCCTCATTTTAAATGTAGGGGAAGTTTACTTTGATTTTGCATTCTTATGCAGTGGACCAGTCTAGTTTTAGGTTCTGTGTTTTGTGAAGCATGTGGTATTGGTGAATTATACGATTTGTTGATGATTGTTTTATGAAAATTGAGAAGTTGTGATGACGGATGTGTTGGTCATTGCCTCGATATATGCTTGATTGCTTTGAGGGACATTTAGTTGCCTTGTGAGGTTTTGATCCTTAAACCTCTTTCTTGTGAGATATTGGTCATATTCTTGAATGATTAAAGCTTGCCTTGGGTCTTTTTTAAAGGAATCAATTAGAGTTTGAAATTGCGAAAGTGATTGAGGCGTTTTGTTTGATTAGCTTTCTTTAGCCGTGTTCTTGATCCTAAAAGTACATTTTCTGCTAGTCGCCCATTTGAGCTTGAAGCTTTTTTTTGTCAACCCGTTAATTGATTTATGTGATAATGGGTGAAACTGGTGGCGTTTTTGAATGAGGTGAAATCAAAGTTCCATAATATTGCTCGACCTAATACAAAAAAGAAAGAGAGAGAAAATAAGAGCTCGCAAGACAAATCGATTGGATTCTACTCTGCTTATTTGTTTATTCATTTAGAAGAGTAATAAGTATTGGGAAACCACTGTAGGACACATGGATGACCTCCAATGTTCAAACCTATACAATGTTGTCCTTACGATTCGAGCTTGTTAAGAAAAAATTAACTCCCTAAATAAATCTTATTCAAAAAAAAAGGAGAAAAATATCGAGTAATGAAGTTGCAATTTGATTAGAGCATTTAGATGTTGTTTGTGGAATTGTTGTTGGACGCTATGTGTGCTATCTTGTTGATTTAGGATGAGTAGCAGATCCTTGAGTAGTTTATTTGCTTGAGCATTGTGATCGTCTATTTGAGCTTCTTGTCCCGCATATCCAAAAAGCCTCATTTAAACCCATGAAGTCCTCTTGATTCGCAAGTTTTGAAACTTGAATATTGACTAATCTGAGCGTACCTTTCATATAATCATGTAAGCAACTGAGTGAGGCTTATTCTTGTATTTTTGTGTTTGAGTGTTGTCATTTCAAGGCTA
>CACSLK010020742.1:20493442-20503636 GCA_902706635.1 Striga hermonthica | reverse complement strand
TTTTTTTTTTCGGTTGTGGAAAAATCTGAGACTTTTCTATTTTGCTTGGCTTTTTTTGGGCTTTTGTGTTCCCCCTTTTGTTTTAGTGGCTAAGACTATCTCTGTGTTGGGGTTGAATGGCCATATGGAAAAAGCAGTATTTCTCTATTGACTATTATATTTCAGTCCTTTTATCTTTAATTTTCACAAGGTATATTCAAGTGAAGCCAATCTGTTCATTCATCTTTGGAATTGTTCTTATTCAGCTCATAGTTTCTTTTATTTTGTCTTGATTATGGAATCTATCATTTTGTTTTTATCTGTTTCGTTGGTAATCCGTGGTGGGCCAAGCGCATAATGTTGGTCAACTTGGAATGGACTTGCTTCAAGAGAATCAGGAACATTAAGAGATTTCATATAGGAGAGACAATTTTTCATTGTGAATTCATTTTACTCAATTTTGTAGAAGAGCTATTGTTTGCTCTCTTCAAGTGAATTTATGAGCTAAGTTTAGTATTATCATCTCGACATTGTTGGTTTCAATAATGCTACTTTGCACATTCACAATGTAAATGGTTGTATTATACTCTTATCACATTGTTGTTGTGAATCACACTATATCTCAATCCTTTATTGCACAAAGTGATTTGATGATATTTGGCTAACAGGGTTCAATTCTAGGTGTTGATGTTGAGTTACCCACAACAATATATAGCACTCAACTTGTTGCCATGGAGAATGAAAAAGGAATGGAAAAGATCACAAAAACTGAAGATGGAGGATTCTTGAAATCTCATATATACACTCTCAAGATTCCACAGGCAAGCTCACATTTCGTATCTTTCGTATTTTCATTGATTTTGGTGTTTTTGTAGAGTCACATATCTTATCTCTGGTGAATATCCTAATTATGTTTTCAGATTGATGGAGGAACCAATGTATCGGTTAAACTGAGGTGGTCTCAAATGTTACTGTATCATGATGGAGAATTGACCTTGAAAATTCCATTTAGCTTCCCCGAGTATGTAACTCCAGCTGCAAAGAAAATCGCTAAACGAGAAAAGATACAGTTGGATGTTAATGCTGGTCCTGGGACAGAAGTTCAGTTCAGAACAACTTCTCACCCTTTAAAGGTACTCTTAATTCAGGTTCTAATGGTGGTCATCATTGATTAAGTTAGAATGCTGACTTTACATTTTTTTTTTTCTTTGGACAATTAAGGAACGACAGCGACAAGCAGGAAAGCTGGGCTTCTTATATGAATCTGAAGTTCTTTCATGGTCAAACGTTGATTTTTTGGTTACATATAATGTAAGATTTTGTTGGGTTACTTTCTATTATCTTCTGAAACTCTGTAACAGCGAGAAGGAAAAGGAGAAGAAAAGGGAAAATCACGTGACAAATCCAAATAATTTAAATTATTGCAGATGCATGTTGTATGCTGGAAAGGTGTTCTAGACTTGTTCTGAAGAAGTAAACCTATTTACTGTGCCTATTGTTGTTTTCAGGTATCTTCAAGTCATATTATTGGTGGTGTACTATTGAATCCTTCAATGGTACATGATGTAGATCGTAGAAATATATTCTGTTGCTACCTTTTCCCGGGAAAGCAGCAGAGTATAAAGGTAAATTGAGAATCCAGTCGTGCCATGATTGTTACTTGATTCTTAAATTTGGTTGCATTTGTTGCATAATATTTTACGACAATAAAATTTGAATGTTCAAAATACGCATCAAAGGCATTATGTAAACATGCTATGTTCCTTTTACTAGAAGTTTTCTTTTTTTCATCTGCTTTTGTGTCAGTTTTGGCTCAATTCTCTTTATATATGTGTGTAAAGGTTTTCCGGAGAGAAGTGGTGTTTGTTGTTGATATAAGTGGAAGCATGAAAGGCAAACCACTTGAAGATACCAAAAATGCCTTATTTTCAGCAGTTGCCAAGCTTGATTCCAAAGACTTCTTTAACGTAATTGCATTCAATGGAGAAACATACTTATTTTCATCATCCATGGAAGAAGCAACTGCCAAAGCTATTGAAAATGTCACTCAGTGGATCAATATGAATTTTGTAGCTGGTGGAGGCACAAATATTCTGCTTCCTCTAAATCAGGTATTTTATTTTATTTTTTGTTTTTCTGACTCATTATATGAATCCTCCTCGTGTCAATTATTTGTCATCCCCTAGAAAGGCAGTTGGAGCTTACGTTTTGTTTTGTTTTTTCATTTTTTTTTTTTTGTTTTTTGTTTTATTGTTTTTTCTGTTTTTTTTTTTACCTTCCCTTCACACAAACTGCCCCTATTCACCTACCAAATACTACTTTTAAGCTTCCCAATGCATCTCTTAACCAATACACTTATTTCCGAATCTTTCCCAATCACAATTCCTCAAAACTATCCCAATGAATCCTCAATTACGAACTGAGAATGCTTCAACTTTTTTGGTCTGTCAACTTCAGATTATTTGTGTCCCTGTCCCTGTCCCTGCCCCTGCCCCTAAGCAGTCCCTGTGTCCCTAAGCAGTGATTTTGGATCCTAATATATCCAATGACATTGGAAGTTTTCTTAGTAATCATGGATGATATTCTCCATGGTCGATATATCAGTGTATTGTGGATAAAAAAACATTGATGTCAGTGACTCAGTGGTAGTGGGTAGCATGTCTACTTGTTACAACCTATTATACTGCTACTCTGTCAAATAACTTCACGAGGGAAAGACAATTTGCAGTCATGTAACTATTTGTAATTCATTTGTGGTACCTGCAGAAGTAGTCAGGAATTAATACTTCTTGTATTTCTTATCTGCATATATGAATATGACTAGGTGTTCAATGTATGCAAGAGTAATATGGGTTGGCTGAAACAATCAACACAAGGACGTTCTTTCACTTGGAAATGTATGAATATGACTAGGTGTTGATCTCACTTCTCATAGGGTTCAATTTATGAAAGAGTAACATGGATTGGGTGAAACACAAGATTTTTATGCATTTCTTCTCATTTCCTCAGCTCAGCTGAATTATTTTATAAGAGGGCATTTTATTTGCATCCTGTTACAATCTTAGTGTCAGAAGAGTTTTTTGAGTTGATGTTTTCCATGACTATATATAGAGTTATTCCTCAGCCTTAACACCCCATTCAAACTCCAGGTGGAGGTGGAGATCCAAGCATTGAGTTTGAGTAAGTAAAGCTGATGTTGTTCTCTAGTTTGTGCTTTGATGAAAAGAATATGTCACTTGCACTTCTAGACCACATATTGAAGTACAATTATTTTCTGATGACAACGAGACCATACAAAAGAATCATCGACACCAATGTGTTTTGTAAGCTCATGCTTCACACAATTCGTATGGCTCCAGTATTATAACAAAGAAGAAGAGTTGTAGGAGCATTACATGGAATACCAAAATCAGCTAACAACCATCGAAGTCATATAATTTATGATGTGGTTGTTGTAAGTGTTCGAAGTTATGACACTGTGCTTGAGCGCGATACAACTGCCTGGTTCTTGGACTTCCATGTAAGAAGAGAACCAAGAAAAATGCAATAAATAACCATTGAGAGTGAGAGAAAACTATGTGTTCAATTACTCGCCCAAATAGATTTCGAGTAAGCATGGACTACCACGCGCATAGAACAAAACACTGAGATGTGACCCTTAAATACCATAACACACGAAGTAAATGTCCAAAATGAACTTAAGTACGAGCACACACAAACTGACTCAATATATGAACATCACGGTCGATGTCAGGTATGGTGACAATAATATAAACCAGACCGCCCACAAGCAGATATCGAGAGGATTTTCAATAGGTGTACTCCGCCCACAAGCAAATATCGAGAGGATTCTCAATAGGTGTACCATCAGGACAGAAGTAGGACAAAGCTGCAAGTGAAGATCTATAGGTGTAGTCGTTGTCCGATTATCAATAATACCAAAACGAATAAGATTTTTTATGTATTTGGCCTAATAGCCCGAGTCAGAGTGCATCACCTCAGTACCCAAGTATAGTTAAGCGAACCCAATTGGACATTTGAAATTGCTCAACAACTTGTTTCTTGACATGAGAAATATGTTTAGCATCACATCTCACGTAATCAAAATATCGTCTAACATATAAAATAAGTAAAGTACATGGAGAGAGAATAAACAAGATAAGATCACTAGGGAAAAAAACTAGCAGTCTGTATGGCAGAGACAAAGTGCTCAAACCAAGGCTCCAGCACATGGAGCCTGTTTGAAATCATATAAGGCGCGATGAATACGAGGGAGGGCATCAACAATCGGGGGTGGTTGCATATAAACTTCAACATGCAAATCACCATGAAAAAAAGAAGAAAAACATTCTTCACATCCATATGTGATATGGTCCACGAATGAGTAGTAGCCACCGCAATCCGGACAATAGTTATGTGAGTGAGAAACAGGAGAAAAAGTCTCATCATAATCTCGTCCAAAGTCTGCTGAAAGCCTCTAGCAATAAGACGAATTTTATATCTCACAATCGAACCATCCGACGTCGTCTTAACCTCAAAGACCCACTTAGAAGTATAAATACGACATGCGACAACAACGAAACAGAATTTGGTACGTCAAGTGTGGCAAGCTCCTCAGACATGTATGACAAGTGGATGACTCATTAGCAATAGCACTCACACGTTTAAAACCAACAGAGGCTCAATAGTATCATAGTAGCACGATCACATAAATTATTTCTCTGACTAACCTGAGACTCCCACATCAGAATCAACAAAATCATCAAAGGCGAGAGCATAGGACTGGCAGAGACAGTGGAAGGAGGCAGAAGTGTAGTGTGCCCTATTGGGTGACGAGTATAAACCGGGTGTTGGTAGGTGGTTATGTGAAGTAGGCTCGTGATAAATGGGTGGTGGAGGCTCATCATGAGAGATTGGGATATCATAAGGAGAGTCTAGAAGATGTGAGGTGTGCGGAAGGATTACAAAAGAATGGACGATCCTCGATAAAGGTTACGTCACGAGATATACACATGCGATCGACGGATGAATCATAGCAACAATAACTCTTATGCCAAGGACTATACCCCGCAAAGAGGCACTCAAGCGACTGACTAGTCAATTTAGTGCGCTCACGAGCAGCAAGTAACACATAGCATGTACATTCCAAAACCTGAAAATGATCAATAGTTAGGGGGGTGACTAAAAGTACCTCACCAAGACACCTACCATACAATTTGCATGACTACTGTCGGGTGATAAGATAAACAACTATGCACACAACTTCTCGCCTAAAATGAGAAGGAACAAAAGAAGCAATGAGAACAGTTGAAGTACAATAAGATGGCAGTGTTTTCTTTTCGCAACACCATTCAGAGCATGTTTACTAAAAGGTGGATCTTCAAACTCTTTTCAACATTGAGGAGGATAGGTCATAGTGGCGAAAATTGTTTTTCTCAGCATCCAAATAATTGCCCAAGTACCGTGCACATCGTGCGACTTGTGGTGCGGTTCCTGCTACAAAAGAAAGGGTTTGTATCTGTTGCTTTTGTTGTTGTTGTTGTTGCTCCTGCTGCAACAGCCACTGTCGCTTTTACTGTCAATGCTCCTCACTCTTGGGTTCTCGATTTTGGGGCATCATTCCATGTGATGTTTGTACAGTCCCATCCCAGTTGGTTGCCTGCAAGTCGGTCATCAACTGATGGTACTTATATCTAGACGGCTGATGTGCCATCTAGTCATATCACTCATTACTCATGACGTTGCTTTGATACCATGTTACAAACCTAGGTTATTGTGAGTTGATGTCTACTTTGATATGAATGATCATATATATAGTGTTATTGTTGGGTCTTATAAGCTTGGGCCTTTATATACTTTACACATCCATCCTTTTGTATGAATGTTCGAGAGATTTTACATGCATTAGCCTGCTTACTGTTCAAGAAGTTGTTATAAATGGCCCCCTTTAGGTTTCCTCAAATTCAGCTTAACAAAAGATTTTCAGTAACTCGTTGTTTCTGCATTGTGAACTAGTTGATTTTCCTGTCATTTGTACCTGCCCGCTTTCCAGAAAACAGAAAAGACAACAACAGTTGAAAACAATTGAAGCCCATTAGTGTTTCTGAAAATATGGTCTTGAAACTGCTAATAATCAACTTTATTATTATTGTTATTATTATTATTATTATTATTATTATTACTATTATTATTATTATTATTATTATTATTATTATTTGTGTGTTTGTGTTCGCGTGTGTGTGTGTGTGTAGTGAACTAAGAACTTTGGTCCTTTCAGCCTTTTCTACCTTTTTTCTTTTGGTTGAAATGGACCTTAGATGTTATATTGTGGTAGATCTAATGTAATTTCTTTTACTTTTCAGGCCATTAAGATGTTATCTGATAGTAGCAACTCAATTCCTATTGTTCTCCTTATTACTGATGGAGCTGTGGAAGACGAGAGACACATTTGTGGTACCGTGAAAAGCCTGTTAACAAGCCAAAAGAATGTTAGTCCAAGAATATACACACTGGGCATAGGTATGTATACTATATATGTTTGTTATTCAAATTTGTCGAAGCTGGCTAACACTATTCAAGCGGTAGATAATCAAATCTAGGGTAATCTACTTAAAATTTGTTATTATTCAAGTAATTATGCTAGATAAGACCCAAAGTTTTCATGATCACACGAAGGACAAATGTTGTTCAGAACAGTTCTGTATGTGATTTTTGAAGTTGAGTGCTGGGGGATACCGGTTCAATTTTTCTGGCTACTCCCTCAGTTACTTATATGCAAAAGTCATAAGGTGCCCAGTACCCACACAATCATCTTAAGTAAGTTCATCCTTTTCAGACCTTGAGCTGTTAAAACAGTATCTCTATGATCTTCTATTGTGGTGAAGAATGTGACCGATCAGTTAGTTTCTGCTATGTAAGCATTGGGTTTAATTTAAAATGAAGGCACTTAATACATCAAATGACATTTTATGTTATCCTGGAAAGGAAGAAAGTCAAAACCACCCAGAATAGTTTACCACTCTGGTTATCAAGGATGGTGATCTACGAGTCTCGGTTGCTGTGGATCCTTGATATTGAGAATCTCAATATGGACAGCATAAGCTTGAACTTTACCTGATCTGCCAGGATTTAGGTAGTCTTAGATCCAACCCAAATGCAGCATTTGGAAAATATGAAATTGGATCCTCTTGTGGCCTCATGCCTTCTTCATAGCTGCAACTGTTACATTTCTTTTCATTTGTTAACAGGTTCTTTGAAATTTTAGGTACTTTCTGTAACCATTATTTTCTGCGGATGCTTGCAATGATTGGCCGGGGGCAACATGATGTTGCTAGTGATGTGGGTAAGTCATCCTTCTTTTGTTGAATGGATTAAATGGGATCTTCCTGTAATACTTTGGTGGGTGCAAATATTATGGGATGCTAATTCTTGTTCTTTCCAAGGAGGCGTTTTAATAATAATTTATGACGCAAGCACACTAGTCTTGATTAAAATCTGTGATTTTGAGTTTTGTCTATGGAGTAACCCCTATCGGTAGATAGACATACGCTGGTTTGGTTTCTTCAACTTATTTGAGGGTTTATTCTAGGTATAATGCCATCCTTTCTACATTTAAAGTGTATAAGAAATTTGAACTGCTAAGTCATCTAACTGAGTTTCTGGATAGTTCTCTCAGTCTATTCAAGTCCCTTATCTAATTTGTTTCTATCTTTGCAGATTCCATTGAGGTTCGCATAGGAGGACTATTTGCCAGAGCATCATCTATATTTCTTGCAAATATTGCATTTGAAAATCTCAGTAACCTTGATGATCTTGAGGTACTTTTAGTTGTCTTCATCAACTTATTTCAATTACTAAACATGAATGGCACCCCCATCTCCATTGCTCGTGCAATGCTGTGAGTCCTTTTTAATTGTTTCCAAGAAAGTGCCATGATAGGATACCATCTGATCTCAAATTAGTTTTTCTTATGTGGTTGTCAAGATCGACCTCCTTTCTGACAGATGGTTAATGTTCCTGTTAGGTGTTTCCTACTCAAATTCCAGATCTTTCAACTGAAAGCCCATTGATTGTGTCCGGCAGATACCGTGGAACATTCCCAGAGACCCTCAAGGTCAATGGTGTCCTTGCAGATATGAGCAATTTTTCTGTAGACCTGAAGGTTGAAGTGGCAAAGGAGATGCCAATCAGCAAGGTGATAATTTCTATGGTCTTGAATGTGATTATAGATGTGAGTCTTTTCCCTCATAAGGAAAACAATATTTTCGCTTCCAGTATTCTGTTTGTCGTGTTGACACATGATGTGTTTTCTCAATACCTTGTTAATCATTATGTTATAACAGGAAATATGGAGATTTTCCTTGGAAATGTTAATAATTATACTCTCAAATGGAAGACCTTTTCGCAAAATCCATAATCTGCAATGTTGCGTGGATGCCTCATGATTTCTTCACCACTTGGAATTTAACATTTCGAAATATTCAAAATACTTGAATGCTGAAAATACTCCTGTCTACCAATTTTGTTTGTTAAACATGCATTTATTTTTCTTACTTCGATTTTGTGATTGATCTCGAATTCTGTTTGGGCCTAGAATGCTGTATGGAAGGGGATGGAGCCCTTGCAATGGTTCAATGCTGAGTTTCGTTTCCTGTGACTTCAATCTTATGACAATTTCTTTTGTTGTTTCTTGTGGTCACAGGTAGTAGCCAAGCAACAGATTGAACTTCTTACAGCTGAGGCCTGGTATTCTGAAAGCGAGGAACTGATTGAGAAGGTAATTCCGATATATTTGCTCTTAATTTTGTGATGTTTTGATTAATCTCCACAGCAGAAATCTTAGGTGTGTGCAGATGAATTCTTCAGAGATGTAGATTCTGTGATATCATGTTCGTGATATATGTTTTAATCCATCATTTTAAAATATCAGATTACTAGTAGTTGCACATTGTCATTTGGTGAAACGTAAGGTAATCCTGGATAAGTTTGCTGTGTTACATCGAAAACTTTCATCATTAAGCATATGAAAATTTTGTCGCGTTAGATTTTCTTTATAGATAGATTTGTTTAGTCACAAACTTGTTCTGGAATTGTTTCATGTTGATAGTTAGCAATGACATCACTCTTGTTACTGCTTAAATTGTGCAGACATTATTCTCGTAAAAGATTGGTTACCCTAATTCATATTGGAAATTCCGTTTTCCTCCATAGTTGACTGGTATTAGATGTTTGAAACAAAAATGTTATTCTCAGTCGATGATTTTTGTTTATTTTCCTGGCAGATTGCCAAAATAAGTGTCCAGCATGATATTGTTTCCGAATACATGAACATGGTTTTGCTCAAGACCCAGAGAGGAAACACAAGAGCCAATTCAACTGTTGCACAGGAGGTTCATGTTACCTTCAACCTTTCAACATGAGATCATCCACATTGTAAATTGATCATCATACGGGGTTGAATATAAAGTTTATGAGTCTAGTAACCTTCAATTCTGCTGCATTATACAAACTTGCTGTGCTAAGTATATTGTTGTGTATCAGCAGTTTGTACAACTTCATTCCAATAAATCCTGTTTGAGCACCAAGAAGATAGGAAACAGAACAGAAAAAGAAACAACACACGAGCACCAAAATTAAGCACCAACAGTACCTCAACCCCGTTTATACGATGAATGATAAATAACTATTTGTCTATGAGTTATTTTATATTACAACATTTGCATGCAAAATTGTACAAGCAGCAGTATATATAGCGTTACACTGTTCTATACTGAATCCTAATTTGTTCACAGGTTCCCCGCAATGTTAATGCTCACAAGAAGGAGGACTCCAAGCCGGAGAGAGTACTAATCCTTGGTGACATGGGGCTTGGTTTTGGCAACCTAACGGCCACGCATGAGAATGTGCCTCCTGGATCAGGTGACGTGAAGCACCCGGATGCTGCGGAGGCTTTCGCACGAGCGGCCTCAAACTGCTGTGGGAGTGTGTGTAACCACTGCTGCTGCATGTGCTGCATCCAGACATGTTCCCGGATAAACGACCAGTGTGCCATAGCCCTCACCCAATTGTGTGGGGCCCTGGCGTGCCTAGGATGTTTCGTGTGCTGTGGAGGACATGACGGGTGAGGTATTAAGCTTAAGTGATGTTTATAGGAAAAAAAAATGTTATATTTGTACTTGTATAATTATTTCTTTTTTTTTTTCTTTTCTTTTTTTT